>MU716020.1:68041-96145 GCA_026770625.1 Nicotiana glauca | reverse complement strand
CTTGGGCAGAATAGCAGAGCAAGTATTAGTAGCATAACAAAAAAGCCTTCCTCGTCATTAATATCTTTGCTCGTGGCAATTGTGACCTCTCGGGAGAATCGATGACTGCATCTTTGATCTTCGATTCCACTCATGTCAGCTCATAACTTTGCTCCTCGATCGGTTTATCTTTCTAGTGATCTAGTGATGCGGGAAGTTAATGAGTAAGGAAAACATGGGGTAACGCGTGGGGTAAGAAAGTCACCCAGGTCCGCTTGGCTGGGGCTTCCCGGTCGGGCGCCAGTCATGTCCCTCGAATTTGGGGCATGACATAACCCGAGGGCCATACGCTAAGGAAATCGGGCTTGAGGAAACGGTCCAAAACTAGACTGCCTCCGCTGAGAGGTTTCAGACGCCATTGGGCCAAAGGCGAGGGCCCAGCTGCCTGCCAAACGCAGGCTAGTCTAAATAACTTGGACAGTCTACATCGGGCCTAAGAAGGAAGCCCCAACCAAAAATGGACCATTTTTCAATAGACATTGAGACCCCGATTCTAATCCCATCATCACATATACTTACCGTCCCTCTATGCCTAAATTACAATCCAAACGTTAATTCCTTTGGCATATAATGCTATCACATTTCTGGCAATCATTCAATAGTTAAAACTCCAAAAGAAAACTGTACATCCTATTTTGAAAGCAGAAAGATGTTTTGAAATAAAGCATTGATTTCAATTAAGCTATCACACAATTGGGATTCTACAGACGAATATCATTTACAAATACCTTTGTAAGTCCTCCTTAAACACAATAATAAAATTCAACTCATAACAAAACTGAATTGATTAATCCATGACAACGGGCTAATAAATGAAAAATAGTACTCTAAAGGTAATATAGAAGTATCACAAAACTGATGTTACATAATATACCATTTGCTTTCATTTTTCTAGCTTTCAGATTCCACTTCTTCTAATATCAAAGATGCAATTTAAACTACAGCTACTGTTCTACTCTAGCTTAAACCTCAAATTGTCACAGTGGCCAAAATTGAAATTGACTAAACTACAACTACTATTCTAGTCATACTATCCTGAAACAGTCCATATAGTCCAATTAATACAAATAAAGTAACGTTCAAATGACTACAACTATAACATGTGTTTGAAATAAAGTAAACTACTAAGAAATTCATGAAAGGGCAGATTGTATATGATGTTCTCCTCCGATATTGGTCATACACTTGACTCAGGTTTCACATGTCAATTGAAGTTAAAAAAAATAAGTACCTGGAAATGAAGGAAAAGAGAAGTGAGGGAGCAGTATATAGCAGCAGCAACATCAAACAACTAGCACCAATTTAAATCTACTTCGAACTCAGAAAGTGATAGAAGACAGTCCCAAAAAATCAGCTTCAAAGCCACAGTACATCAACAGACATCAACCAAACTTGAATGGCTCAAATTCAAACCACTTTTAAACACAAATGACCCAGGAATTAAACAAAAATTGAAACCGAGGTGCAAAACCAATGAATAGTAAAAATCAATGTAGCTTCTGTATTTCTTTTTTCTTTTAGTATTAAGCTTTCAATGTATCTATTCTCTTAATGCTCCCAGTATTTTTCAGTGCTCCTCCTCCCTTTTTCAGACTGAATGTCACAATTTATATCCCAAACCTTAAACCTTTTCCAGCTCTTAAGAGCACTAGACGCCTATGTTCCCACTTTTCAATTAAGAAATATTTGCACCATGTTATTCTCTGATTTTCCAACCTCTAAAGACACTAAGCAGAGTGTCAATTCCACTACTAATCCTTTTTTCCATTATTTTAAGGGAAAAAGGCCATTAATACCCATGTACTTTTGTATATAGGCCATTTTTATCCCCCGTTATACTTTAGAGCCAAAGTCCACCTTACCGTTACTAAAATTTTTAACATTACCCCTAACCCTAACGCCCGTCCAAGTGGCAACTGACCCCATTCAATTTTTCTACTCAGCTGCCAACTAAGCTGCCAACTAGGCTGCCAACTAACCCATTACACCCAAACCCAACCCTACATTTAGTCCCCCATGACCCACGTTCAGTCAATTAATTTTGACACATACGCAACGTCTTCTTCTCTCCCAAAATAAACTCCATTGCTAAAACCTACCATCCAACAGAAAAACCTTCTTATATCTCAGAAAATCCTCTCTATTTCATTGTCGTTGGTTTGGTTGTTAAATGTCGCAAGCTAGTTGTTCATCACAGATTAGGTGTCGTTGTGGTATTTTAGCCAAACATCTCACTTCGTCTACTCCATATAACCTTGGAAGAAAATTCTACAAATGTTCGAGGCCCAAGGTTACCATATTTTTTTAGTTCTTTTCTTTTTTTTTTTGTTAATAATTTTATTTCAATTTCTGAAACGTAAATCTTCTTTTCGATTTATGCTTGACATGCTAATTCATGGTGGTTTTAGGAATGGGAAGATGAAATCTTCCCGCGAAGCGATTGGACTAATATTAAAGATGTAACATCGTCGATTGAGGAGATTAAGATGCAAAGGGACAAATTGAATGAAAAAGTAATTGGCATGAAGGCTATACACCAATATGAAGTGGATAAAGTTGTGAAGTTGGAAGATAAACTTGTCAAGACAAAGATGTTGCTTATGATTTCTTGGGGATTCTTTACTGGATATTTTATGGCCTCGATAATGAAGTGACTATTTAGCAAGGGACTTTTGATTAATTTAGCAAAGACAAGGATGTTGCTTATGTTATATGATTATGATGTTGTATTTGTATTTGTTGTGTTATAGTAGTATATGTTGTGAAAGGGACTTTTTCTAAGTTGTAATAGAACATAAGCTGGATTATACAGTAAAGGAAAAGTCCCTTTCACAACATATACTACTACAACACAATAAATACAAATACAACATCATAATCATATACCTTAAGCAACATCCTTGTCTTTGCTAAATTAATCAAAAGTCCCTTGCTAAATAGTCACTTCATTATCGAGGCCACAAAATATCCAATAAACAATCTCCAAGAAATCACAAGCAACATCTTTGTCTTGGCAAGTTTATCTTCCAACTTCACAACTTTATCCACTTCATATTGGTGTATAGCCTTCATGCCAATTACTACTTCATTCAATTTGTCCCTTTGCATCTTAATCTCCTCAATCAACGATGTTACATCTTTAATATTAGTCCAATCGCTTCGCGGGAAGATTTCATCTTCCCATTACCAAAACCCACATGAATTAGCATGTCAAGCATAAATCAAAAAGAAGATTTATGTTTCAGAAATTGAAATAAAATTATTAACAAAAAAAGAAAAGAACTGAAAAAATATGGTAACCTTGGGCCTCGAACATTTGTAGAATTTTCTTCCAGGGTTATATGGAGTAGACGAAGTGAAGTGTTTTGGCTAAAATACCACAACGACACCTAATCTGTGATGAACAACTAGCTTGCGATATTTAACAACCAAACCAACGACAATGAAATAGAGAGGATTTTCTGAGATAGAAGAAGGTTTTTCTGTCGGATGGTAGGTTTTAGCAATGAAGTTTATTTTGGGGGAGAATAAGACGCTGGGTATGTGTCAAAATTAATTGACTGAACGTGGGTTATGGGGGACTAAATGTAGGGTTGGGTTTGGGTGTAATGGGTTAGTGGAATCCTAGTTGGCAGCCTAGTTGGGCAACTTAGTTGGCAGCTAAGTAGGAAAATTTAAATGGGGTCAGCTGCTACTTGGAAGGGCGTTAGGGTTAGGGGTAATGTTAAAAACTTTAGTAACGGTAAGGTGGACTTTGGCTCTAAAGTGTAACGGGGGATAAACGTAGCCTATATTCAAAAGTATAGGGGTATTAATGGCCTTTTCCCCTTATTTTAATTCATTGGTATGGGCACGCCTATATTTTAATCAATGGTATGGGCAAGCCTATATTCTAAATTAATTTCCCTTGACCTTGTTCATTAATCATTAAGCCCCCCTGCTATTTAATTTGCCGAAACAGCCTCGGTCAAATTTGACCCAAGGCAAATCACCCTCGGGCTTCCAGCCAATTGAACTAGCCCATATCTGAACCTCAAATGGGTCATGGATCAATGCTTTGACTAGTTGACCCATTTAAACCTCTTTAACCCAAACCTAAACTAACAGGCATGATCCTCAAAATCATACACATTCGAAACCAAACCAATCGGTTCAAATGACAACTAAAATAACATCAGTTTCGAGTAATTTCAACAAAATCCAACTAACTATGAAATTCGGACTAATATAATGAACAAACCTATTTATCAATTTAAAGGGAAAGGTTACTAACATACACCTAAAGAAGAAAGAGACTGATAAAACAGGACCAAATAAAAAGTCCGAAAGAGAAGGAAGAAATAAATGACAAAAGTGAAAGACAGTAAAGAAAATTAACAACAAAAGAAAAGAGAAAGAAATACCTCAGAGACCCAGGTCGGACTCGAATCAGCTTTGAAAGGTCTTTCAATTTTTCGATTGGACTAGACCTTAAAAAACCCAAAACTAAGGTCCAGTCCGGTCAAAAAATCATTACAGACCTTTTTGTATTTTAGGGCTTGCGAACTTAGGGTTCAATTTTTTATGATTCGATATTCGAGTGATTTAAGGGGGATTCGGGGGGAACGGGTTAAGGATTTGTGATGAGGGAGGTTATGTGGTAATCTGGTGTAAATTTGGGGCTAAGGGGAGGTGGCGCCGGAAAAACCATTTAGTTTTCGAATATTCGAAAGGCTGGGCTAGGAATCGAAGGAAACAAATGGTGGATCGGGGATGGGGAGGTTATGGTGGACACACAGTGTAAATTTGGAGGGGTTTGGACGCCGACCGCCGGCGGAGGCGATTTCCGGCCGGTGGTTGACGATGGAGGGTGGTGGTGGGTTCGTAGAGTATCTAAGGGGTGTAGAGACGGAAATGGGGGGAAGGGTTTGGCTTGGGCGGGCGGGTCTGTTTGGAAACTTATATACTGGGAAGGTGGAGTGAATCCAGACAGTTAGATCAATTAAAATCAACGGCCTGGATCCATTGCTTAATACGAACACACCGTTTAACCATCCTCGAGACCGGATCGGTCTCTAATGTAGATGGGTCGGGGTCACGGGGATCATACTGTACCGTCCGATCAAATGAAACCAACGGTTCAGATAAACAAGCCTGAAACGACGTTGTTTCATCGATGCTGGAGACAGGTTGAACCGTTCAATCTAGTGAGATCGACGGTCCACATTAAATGTGACCACAACGACGTCTTTTGGATGGTCGGAGAGGCTTAACCAATTTGGACCAGGGGGGGGGGGGGTGATTTGGGTAGGATTAAGGGTGTATTTTATTTGGGCTTGATGGATTAATTCAAGAATTGCCCCAATTTTGATTTCTCTTTTCTTCCTTTATTCCCAAACTATTTTATATATTTTTCCAATTTTCTTTATAATAATCCTAATTATAAAACCCAAATTAGCTCTTAATAATAATTATCACACATAATTAAATACTAAATTAAAAGTAAAATCACAAAATTTAACACTAAACACTAAAAATGCAAGATACATTATTTTTTGTGATTTTTTCATTTTTGTAAAATAAGTAATTTACTACTTGACTCAAGAATTGTAAAAATTAAATCCTAAATGCAATTGCAACATATTTTTGTATTTTCTTATTAATTGATCAAATAAACATGCACACACACAAATATAAACAATAACTGAAAACCCTAAAATTTCACAAAATTGCACACAAAGGAAAACTTGTTTTATTTTGGGAATAATTCGTATAGGAAAAAATCACGTGCTCACACTAATCCTATCTCTCCTGGTACATCCACACATACATCTCAACATCCTCATCTCTGCTACTCTTATTTTCTACCCGTGGGAGTTCTTGACTGGCCTACACTCAGCCCTATACAATATAGCCGGTCGAACCACCACTCTATAAGACTTACCCTTAAGTCTTAGCGGCACATTCCTATTACACAAAACACCGGAATCGAGCCTCCACTTCATCCATCCCGCTCTAACGCGATGTGCGACATCTTCGTCAATCTCCCCGTTATCCCGGATAATAGACCCGAGATACTTAAAAATCACTCTCTTGGGGATAACTTGAGCATCAAGCTTAACCTCTACGTCTGCATCATGGGTCCCGTCACTGAACTTGCACTCCAAGTATTCCATCTTGGTTCTACTCCATTTGAAACCTTTAGACTCCAAATTCTGTTTCCAAACCTCCAATCTCGCGTTAACTCCACTACGCGTCTCATCAATAACCACTATATTATCGACAAATAGCATGCACCACGACACCTCCCCTTGGACGTGAAACGACAATACATCCATTGCCAAGGCAAATAAAAATGGGCTAAGAGTCAATCCATGGTGCAACCCCATCTCCACAGGGAAATGCTCCGAGTCACCACCCCAAGTCTTCACCCAAGTCTTAGAATTATCATACATATCCTTAATAACACTAATGTACACTACCGGCACACCGCTTACTTCCAAACACCTCCACAGGACCTCCCTCGGAACTTTATCATATGCTTTCTCAAGGTCAATAAACACCATATGCAAATCCTTCTTCCTCTCCCTGTACTACTCCACTAATCTCCTTATCAGATGAATAAGAGACCCAGGTCGGACTCGAATCAGCTTTGAAAGGTCTTTCAATTTTTCGATCGAACTAGACCTTAAACTTGTGTTTTCATGTGAAAACCCAAAACTAAGGTCCAGTCCGGTCAAAAAATCCTTATAGGCTTTTTTGTATTTTAGGGCTTGTGAAATTAAGGTTTAGTTTTTTATGATTCGATATTCGAGCGATTTAAGGGGGATTCGGGGGGAACGGGTTAAGGATTTGTGATGAGGGAGGTTCTGTGGTCATCTGGTGTTAATTTGGGGCTAAGGAGAGGTGGCGCCGGAAAAACCATTTAGTTTTTCTAATATTCGAAAGGCTGGGCTACGAATCAAGGGAAACATATAGTGAATCGGGGATGGGGAGGTTATGGTGGACACACAGTGTAAATTTGGAGGGGTTTCGACGCCGACCGCCGGCGGAGGCGATTTCCGGCCGGTGGTTTACGACGGAGCGCGGTGGTGGGTTCCTAGAGTCTTTAAGGGGCGTGGAGACGAAAATAGGGGGGGGGGGGTTGGCTTGGATGGGCGGGTCTGTTTGGAAACTTATATACGGGGAGGGTGGAGTGAATCCAGACCGTCAGATCAATTAAAATCAACGGCCTGGATCTATTGGTTAATACGAATGACACCGTTTAACCATCCTCGAGACCGTATCGGTTTCTAATATAGACGGGTTGGGGTTGTGGGGTTCATACTGGACCGTTTGATAAAATGAAGCGAACGGTTTAGATCCACAAGCCTGAAACGACGTCGTTTCATCGATGCTGCAGACGGATTGAACCGTTCAATCTACTGAGAACGACGGTCAGATTGAATGTGACCACAACGACGTCGTTTGGATGGTCGGAGAGGCTTAACCAATTCGGTTCGGGTGGGGGTGATTTGGGCTGGATTAAGGGTGTATTTGATTTGGGCTTGAGGGTTTAATTCAAGAATTGCCCCAATTTTCATTTCTCTTTTCTTTCTTTATTCCCAATAATTTTATATATTTTTCCAATTTTCTTTCTAATAATTCTAATTATAAAAACCTAAATTAGCTCTTAATAATAATTATCACACATAAATAAATATCAAATTAAAAGAAAAATTACGAAATTTAACACTAAACACTAAAAATGCAAGATACATTACTTTTTGTGATTTTTTCATTTTTGTAAAATAAGTAATTTACTACTTGACTCAAGAATTGTAAAAATTAAATCTTAAATGCAATTGCGGCATATTTTTGTATTTTTTTTATTTTCTTATTAATTGATCAAATAAACATGCACACACACAGATATAAACAATACCTGAAAACCCCAAAAATTCACAAAATTTCCCACAAAGGAAAACTTGTTTTATTTTGAACTATTGTGGGAAGAATTCTTATAGGCAGAAATCATGGGCTCACACTAATCATATCTCTCCTGGTACACCCACACATCCAATTCAACATCCTCATCTCTGCTACTCTCATCTTCTGCATGTGGGAGTTCTTGACTGGCCAACACTCAGCCCCATACAACATAGCCGGTCGAACCACCACTCTATAAGACTTACCCTTAAGTCTTAGCGGCACATTCCTATTACGCAAAACACCGGAAGCGAGCCTCCACTTCATCAATCCCGCTCTAATGCGATGTGCGACATCTTCGTAAATCTCCCCATTACCCCGGATAATAGACCCGAGATACTTAAAAACCACTCTCTTGGGGATAACTTAAGCATCAAGCTTAACCTCTACGTCTGCATCATGGGTCCCATCACTGAACTTGCACTCCAAGTATTCCGTCTTGGTTCTACTCAGTTTGAAACCTTTGGACTCCAAATTCTGTCTCCATACCTCCAACCTCGCGTAACTCTGCTACGCGTCTTATCAATCAACACTATATTATCGACAAATAGCATGCACCACGGCACCTCCCCTTGGATGTTACACGACAATACATCTATTGCCAAGGCAAATAAAAATGGGCTAAGAGCCGATCCATGGTGCAACCCCATCACCACAGGGAAATGCTCCGAGTCACCACCCCAAGTCTTCACCCAAGTCTTAGCATTATCATACATATCCTTAATCGCACTAATGTACGCTACCGGCACACCGCTAACCTCCAAACACCTCCACAGGATCTCCCTCAGAACTTTATCATATGCTTTCTCAAGGTCAATAAATACCATATGCAAATCCTTCTTCCTCTCCCTGTACTGCTCCACTAATCTCCTTATCACATGAATAAGAGACCCAGGTTGGACTCAAATCAGCTTTGAAAGGTCTTTCAATTTTTCGATCGAACTAGACCTTAAACTTGTGTTTTTATGTGAAAACCCAAAACTAAGGTCCCGTCCAGTCAAAAAATCCTTACAGGCTTTTTTGTATTTTAGGGCTTGTGAACTTAGGGTTCAATTTTTTATGATTCGATATTCGAGCGATTTAAGGGGGATTCGGGGGGAACGGGTTAAGGATTTGTGATGAGGGAGGTTCTGTGGTCATGTGGTGTTAATTTGGGGCTAAGGAGAGGTGGCGCCGGAAAAACCATTTAGTTTTTCGAAAATTCGAAAGGTTGGGCTAAGAATCGAGGGAAACATATGGTGGATCAGGGATAGGGAGGTTATGGTGGACACACAGTGTAATTTTGGAGGGGTTTGGCCGGTGGTTTACGACGGAGGGCGGTGGTGGGTTCCTAGAGTCTCTAAGAGGAGTGGAGACGGAAATGGGGGGGGGGGGTTGTCTTGGGCAGGCCGGTCTGTTTGGAAACTTATATACGGGGAGGGTGGAGTGAATCCAGACCGTTAGATCAATTTAAATCAAAGGCCTGGATCCATTGGTTAATACGAACGACATCATTTAACCATCCTCGAGACCGGATCATTCTCTAATATAGACGGGTCGGGGTCGCGGGGATCATACTAGACCGTCCGATCAAATGAAGCAAACGGTTTAGATCAACAAGCCTGAAACGGCGTCGTTTCATCGATGCTGGAGACGGATTGAACCGTTCAATCTATGAGAACGACGGTCTAGATAGAATGTGACCACAACGATGTCGTTTGGATGGTCGGAGAGGCTTAACCAATTCGGACCGGGTGGGGGTGATTTGGGCGGAATTAAGGGTGTATTTGATTTGGGCTTGAGAGATTAATTCAAGAATTGCCCCAATTTTCATTTCTCTTTTCTTCTTTTATTCCCAAACTATTTTATATATTTTTCCAATTTTCTTTCTAATAATCCTAATTATAAAAAACCTAAATTAACTCTTAATAATAATTATCACACATAATTAAATACAAAATTAAAAGAAAAATTACGAAATTTAACACTAAACACTAAAAATGCAAGATACATTACTTTTTGTGATTTTTTGATTTTTGTAAAATAAGTAATTTACTACTTGACTCAAGAATTGTAAAAATTAAATCCTAAATGCAATTGCAACATTTTTTTGGAATTTTTTATTTTCTTATTAATTGATCAAAGAAACATGCACACACACAGATATAAACTATAACTGAAAACCCCAAAAATTCACAAAATTGCACACAAAGGAAAACTTGTTTTATTTTGAACTATTGTGGGAATAATTCGTATAGGGAGAAATCACGGGCTCACACTAATCCTATCTCTCCTGGTACACCCACACATCCATTTCAACATCCTCATCTCTGCTACTCTCATCTTCTGCACGTGGGAGTTCTTGACAGGCCAACACTCAGCCCCATACAACATAGCCGGTCGAACCACCACTCTATAAGAGTTACCCTTAAATCTTAGCGGCTCATTCCTATTACACAAAACACCGGAAGCGAGCCTCCACTTCATCCATACCGCTCTAATGCGATGTGCGACATGTTCGTCAATCTCCCCGTTACACTGGATAATAGACCCGAGATACTTAAAACTCACTCTCTTAGGGATAACTTGAGCATCAAGATTAACCTCTACGTCTGCATCATGGGTCCCGTCACTGAACTTGCACTCCAAGTATTCCGTCTTGGTTCTACTCAGTTTGAAACCTTTAGACTCCAAATTCTGTCTCCAAACCTCCAACCTCGCGTTAACTCCGCTACGCGTCTCATCAATCAATACTATATTATCGACAAATAACATGCACCACGGCACCTCCCCTTAGATGTGACACGACAATACATCCATTGCCAAGGCAAATAAAAATGGGCTAAGAGCCGATCCATGGTGCAACCCCATCACCACAGGGAAATGCTCCAAGTCACCACCCCAAGTCTTCACCCAAGTCTTAGCATTATCATACATATCCTTAATCACACTAATGTACGCTACCGGCACACCGCTAACCTCCAAACACCTACAGGACCTCCCTCAGAACTTTATCATATGCTTTATCAAGGTCAATAAACACCATATGCAAATCCTTCTTCCTCTCCATGTACTGCTCCACTGATCTCCTTATCAGATGAATAAGAGACCCAGGTCGGACTTGAATCAACTTTGAAAGGTCTTTCAATTTTTCGATCGAACTAGACCTTAAACTTGTGTTTTCATGTGAAAACCCAAAACTAAGGTCCAGCCCGGTCAAAAAATCCTTACATGTTTTTTTGTATTTTAGGGCTTGTGAACTTAGGGTTCAGTATTTTATGATTCGATATTCGAATGATTTAAGGGGGATTCGGGGGGAACAGGTTAAGGATTTGTGATGAGGGAGGTTCTGTGGTCATCTGGTGTTAATTTGGGGCTAAGGGGAGGTGGCGCCGGAAAAACCATTTAGTTTTTTGAATATTTGAAAGGCTGGGCTAGGAATCGAGGGAAACATATGGTCGATCGGGGATGGGGAGGTTATGTTGGACACACAGTGTAAATTTGGAGGCGTTTGGACGTCGACCGCCGGCAGAGGCGATTTCTGACCGGTGGTTGACGACGGAGAGCGGTGGTGGGTTCCTAGAGTCTCTAAGGGGTGTGGAGACGGAAATGAAGGGGAGTTTGGCTTGGGCGGGCAGGTCTGCTTGGAAACTTATATACGGGGAGGGTGGAGTGAATCCAGACCGTTATATCAATTAAAATCAACGGCCAGGATCCATTGGTTAATACGAACGACACCGTTTAACCATCCTCGAGAACGAATCGGTCTCTAATATAGATGGGTCGGGATTGCAGGGATCATACTGGACTGTCCGATCAAATGAAGCGAACGGTTCAGATGAACAGGCCTGAAGCGGCGTCGTTTCATCGATGCTGGAGACGGATTGAACCGTTCAATCTAGTGAGAACGACGGTCCAGATTGAATGTGACCACAACGACGTCGTTTGGATGGTCGGAGCGGCTTAACCAATTTGGACCGGGTGGGGTGTGTTTTGGGCTGGATTAAGGGTGTATTGGATTAATTCAAGAATTGCCCCAATTTTCATTTCTCTTTTCTTCCTTTATTCCCAAACTATTTTATATATTTTTCCAATTTTCTTTCTAACAATCCTAATTATAAAAACCTAAATTAGCTCTTAATAATAATTAACACACATAATTAAATACCAAATTAAAAGAAAAATTACGAAATTTAACACTAAACACTAAAAATGCAAGATACATTACTCTTTGTGATTTTTTCATTTTTGTAAAATAAATAATTTACTACTTGACTCAAGAATTGTAAAAATTAAATCCTAAATGCAATTGCAACATATTTTTGTATTTTTGTATTTTCTTATTAATTTATCAAATAAACATGCACACACACAAATATAAACAATAACTCAAAACCCCAAAAATTCACAAAATTGCACACAAAGGAAAACTTGTTTTATTTTGAACTATTGCGGGAATAATTCGTATAGGCAGAAATCACGGGCTCACACTAATCATATCTCTCCCGGTACACCCACACATCTATTTCAACATCCTCATCTCTGCTACTCTCATCTTCTACACGTGGGAGTTCTTGACTGGCCAACACTCAGCCCCATACAACATAGCCGGTCGAACCACCACTCTATAAGACTTACCCTTAAGTGTTAGCGGCACATTCCTATTACACAAAACACCGGAAGCGAGCCTCCACTTCATCCATCCCTCTCTAATGCGATGTGTGACATCTTCGTCAATCTCCCGGTTACCCTGGATAATAGACCCGAGATACTTAAAACTCGCTCTCTTGGGGATAACTTGAGCATCAAGCTTAACCTCAACGGCTGCATCATGGGTCCCGTCACTGAACTTGCACTCCAAGTATTCCGTCTTGGTTCTACTCAGTTTGAAACCTTTAGACTCCAAATTCTATCTCCAAACCTCCAACCTCGAGTTAACTACACTATGCATCTCATCAACTAACACTACATTACCGACAAATATCATGCACCACGGCACATCCCCTTGGATGTGACACGACAATACATCCATTGCCAAGGCAAATAAAAATGGGCTAAGAGCCGATCCATGGTGCAACCCCATCACCACAGGGAAATGCTCCGAGTCACCACTCCAAGTCTTCACCCAAGTCTTAGCATTATCATACATATCCTTAATCACACTAATGTACGCTACTGGCACATCGCTAACTTCCAAACACCTCTACAGGACCTCCCTCGGAAATTTATCATATGCTTTCTCAAGGTCAATAAAAACCATATGCAAATCCTTCTTCCTCTCCCTGTACTGCTCCACTAATCTCCTTATCAGATGAATCAGAGACCCAGGTCGGACTCGAATCAGCTTTGAAAGGTCTTTCAATTTTTCGATCGAACTAGACCTTAAACTTGTGTTTTCATGTGAAAACCCAAAACTAAGGTCCAGTCCGGTCAAAAAATCCTTACAGGATTTTTTGTATTTTAGGGCTTGTGAACTTAGGGTTCAGTTTTTTATGATTCGATATTCGAGCGATTTAAGGGGGATTCGGGGGGAACAGGTTAAGGATTTGTGATGAGGGAGGTTCTGTGGTCATCTGGTGTTAATTTGGGGCTAAGGAGAGGTGGCACCGGAAAAACCATTTAGTTTTTCGAATATTCGAAAGGATGAGCTAGGAATCGAGGGAAACATATGGTGGACCGGGGATAAGGAGGTTATGGTGGACACACAGTGTAAATTTGGAGGGGTTTGGACGCCGACAGCCGACGGAGGCGATTTCCGGCCGGTGGTTTACGACGGAGGGCGGTGGTGGGTTCCTTGAGTCTCTAAGGGGTGTGGAGACGGAAATAGGGGGGGTTGGCTTGGGCGGGCGGGTCTATTTGGAAATTTATATACGGGGAGGGTGGAGTGAATCCAGACCGTTAGATCAATTAAAATCAACGGCTTGGATCTATTGGTTAATACGAACGACACCGTTTAACCATCCTCAAGACCGGATCGGTCTCTAATATTGACGGGTCGGGGTCGCGGGGATCATACTGGACCGTCCGATCAAATAAAGCGAACGATTTAGATCAACAAGCCTGAAGCGGCGTCGTTTCATCGATGCTGGAGACGGATTGAACCGTTCAATCTAGTGAGAACGACGGTCCAGATTGAATGTGACCACAACGACGTCGTTTGGATGGTCGGAGAGGCTTAACCAATTTGGACCGGGTGGGGGGTGTTTTGGGTTGGATTAAGGGTGTATTTGATTTGGGCTTGAGGGATTAATTCAAGAGTTGCCCCAATTTTCATTTCTCTTTTCTTCCTTTATTCCCAAACTATTTTATATATTTTTCCAATTTTCTTTCTAATAATCCTAATTATAAAAACCTAAATTATCTCTTAATAATAATTAACACACATAATTAAATATCAAATTAAAAGAAAAATTACGAAATTTAACACTAAACACTAAAAATGCAAGATACATTACTCTTTGTGATTTTTTCATTTTTGTAAAATAAATAATTTACTACTTGACTCAAGAATTATAAAAATTAAATTCTAAATGCAATTGCAACATATTTTTGTATTTTTGTATTTTCTTATTAATTTATCAAATAAACATGCACACACACAAATATAAACAATAACTCAAAACCCCAAAAATTCACAAAATTGCACACAAAGGAAAACTTGTTTTATTTTGAACTATTATGGGAATAATTCGTATCGACAGAAATCACGGGCTCACACTAATCATATCTCTCCCGGTACACCTACACATCTATTTCAACATCCTCATCTCTGCAACTCTCATCTTCTACACATGGGAGTTCTTGACTGGCCAACACTCAGCCCCATACAACATAGCCGGTCGAACCACCACTCTATAAGACTTACCCTTAAGTGTTAGCGGCACATTCCTATTACATAAAACACCAGAAGCGAGCCTCCACTTCATCCATCCCTCTCTAATGCGATGTGCGACATCTTCGTCAATCTCCCCGTTACCCTGGATAATAGACCCGAGATACTTAAAACTCGCTCTCTTGGGGATAACTTGAGCATCAAGCTTAACCTCAACGGCTGCATCATGGGTCCCGTCACTGAACTTGCACTCCAAGTATTCCGTCTTGGTTCTACTTAGTTTGAAACCTTTAGACTCCAAATTCTGTCTCCAAACCTCCAACCTCGAGTTAACTACGCTATGCGTCTCATCAACTAACACTATATTACCGACAAATATCATGCACCACGGCACCTCCCCTTGGATGTGACACGACAATACATCCATTGCCAAGGCAAATAAAAATGGGCTAAGAGCCGATCCATGGTGCAACCCCCATAACCACAGGGAAATGCTCCGAGTCACCACTCCAAGTCTTCACCCAAGTCTTAGCATTATCATACATATCCTTAATCACACTAATGTACGCTAACGGCACACCGCTAACTTCCAAACACCTCTACAGGACCTCCCTCGGAAATTTATCATATGCTTTCTCAAGGTCAATAAACACCATATGCAAATCCTTCTTCCTCTCCCTGTACTGCTCCACTAATCTCCTTATCAGATGAATCGGAGACCCAGGTCGGACTCGAATCAGCTTTGAAAGGTCTTTCAATTTTTCGATCGAACTAGACCTTAAACTTGTGTTTTCATGTGAAAACCGAAAACTAAGGTCCAGTCCGGTCAAAAAATCCTTACAGGATTTTTTGTATTTTAGGGCTTGTGAACTTAGGGTTCAGTTTTTTATGATTCGATATTCGAGCGATTTAATGGGGATTCGGGGGGAACGTGTTAAGGATTTGTGATGAGGGAGGTTCTGTGGTCATCTGGTGTTAATTTGGGGCTAAGGAGAGGTGGCACCGGAAAAACCATTTAGTTTTTCGAATATTCGAAAGGATGAGCTAGGAATCGAGGGAAACATATGGTGGACCGGGGATGAGGAGGTTATGGTGGACACACAGTGTAAATTTGGAGGGATTGGATGCTGACAGCCGACGGAGGCGATTTCCGGCCGGTGGTTTACGACGGAGGGCGGTGGTGTGTTCCTTGAGTCTCTAAGGGGTGTGGAGACGGAAAAGGGGGGGGGGGTTAGCTTGGGCGGGCGGGTCTGTTTGGAAATTTATATACGGGGAGGGTGGAGTGAATCCAGACCGTTAGATCAATTAAATCAACGGCTTGGATCTATTGGTTAATACGAACGACACTGTTTAACCATCCTCAAGACCGGATCGGTCTGTAATATAGACGGGTCGGGGTCGCGGGGATCATACTGGACCGTCCGATCAAATGAAGCGAACGATTCAGATCAACAAGCCTGAAGCAGCGTCGTTTCATCGATGCTGGAGACGGATTGAACCGTTCAATCTAGTGAGAACGACGGTCCAGATTGAATGTGACCACAATGACGTCGTTTGGATGGTCGGAGAGGCTTAACCAATTTGGACCGGGTGGGGGGTGTTTTGGGCTGGATTAAGGGTGTATTTGATTTGGGCTTGAGGGATTAATTCAAGAATTGCCCCAATTTTCATTTCTCTTTTCTCTTTTCTTCCTTTATTCCCAAACTATTTTATATATTTTTCCAATTTTCTTTCTAATAATCCTCATTATAAAAACCTAAATTAGCTCTTAATAATAATTAACACACATAATTAAATACCAAATTAAAAGAAAAATTACGAAATTTAACACTAAACACTAAAAATGCAAGATACATTACTCTTTGTGATTTTTTCTTTTTTGTAAAATAAATAATTTACTACTTGACTCAAAAATTGTAAAAATTAAATCTTAAATGCAGTTGCAACATATTTTTGTATTTATATATTTTTTTATTAATTTATCAAATAAACATGCACACACACAAATATAAACAATAACTCAAAACCCAAAAAATTCACAAAATTGCACACAAAGGAAAACTTGTTTTATTTTGAACTATTGCGGGAATAATTCGTATAGGCAGAAATCACGGGCTCACACTAATCATATCTCTCCCGGTACACCCACACATCTATTTCAACATCCTCATCTCTGCTACTCTCATCTTCTACACGTGGGAGTTCTTGACTGGCCAACACTAAGCCCCATACAACATAGCCGGTCGAACCACCACTCTATAAGACTTACCCTTAAGTGTTAGCGGCACATTCCTATTACACAAAACACCGGAAGCGAGCCTCCACTTCATCCATCCCTCTCTAATGCGATGTGTGACATCTTCGTCAATCTCCCGGTTACCCTGGATAATAGACCCGAGATACTTAAAACTCGCTCTCTTGGGGATAACTTGAGCATCAAGCTTAACCTCAACGGCTGCATCATGGGTCCCGTCACTGAACTTGCACTCCAAGTATTCCGTCTTGGTTCTACTCAGTTTGAAACCTTTAGACTCCAAATTCTATCTCCAAACCTCCAACCTCGAGTTAACTACACTATGCATCTCATCAACTAACACTACATTACCGACAAATATCATGCACCACGGCACATCCCCTTGGATGTGACACGACAATACATCCATTGCCAAGGCAAATAAAAATGGGCTAAGAGCCGATCCATGGTGCAACCCCATCACCACAGGGAAATGCTCCGAGTCACCACTCCAAGTCTTCACCCAAGTCTTAGCATTATCATACATATCCTTAATCACACTAATGTACGCTACTGGCACATCGCTAACTTCCAAACACCTCTACAGGACCTCCCTCGGAAATTTATCATATGCTTTCTCAAGGTCAATAAAAACCATATGCAAATCCTTCTTCCTCTCCCTGTACTGCTCCACTAATCTCCTTATCAGATGAATCAGAGACCCAGGTCGGACTCGAATCAGCTTTGAAAGGTCTTTCAATTTTTCGATCGAACTAGACCTTAAACTTGTGTTTTCATGTGAAAACCCAAAACTAAGGTCCAGTCCGGTAAAAAAATCCTTACAGGATTTTTTGTATTTTAGGGCTTGTGAACTTAGGGTTCAGTTTTTTATGATTCGATATTCGAGCGATTTGAGGGGGATTCGGGGGGAACAGGTTAAGGATTTGTGATGAGGGAGGTTCTGTGGTCATCTGGTGTTAATTTGGGGCTAAGGAGAGGTGGCACCGGAAAAACCATTTAGTTTTTCGAATATTCAAAAGAATGAGCTAGGAATCGAGGGAAACATATGGTGGACCGGGGATAAGGAGGTTATGGTGGACACACAGTGTAAATTTGGAGGGGTTTGGACGCCGACAGCCGACGGAGGCGATTTCCGGCCGGTGGTTTACGACGGAGGGCGGTGGTGGGTTCCTTGAGTCTCTAAGGGGTGTGGAGACGGAAATAGGGGGGGTTGGCTTGGGCGGGCGGGTCTATTTGGAAATTTATATACGGGGAGGGTGGAGTGAATCCAGACCGTTAGATCAATTAAAATCAACGGCTTGGATCTATTGGTTAATACGAACGACACCGTTTAACCACCCTCAAGACCGGATCGGTCTCTAATATTGACGGGTCGGGGTCGCGGGGATCATACTGGAGCGTCCGATCAAATGAAGCGAACGATTTAGATCAACAAGCCTGAAGCGGCGTCGTTTCATCGATGCTGGAGACGGATTGAACCGTTCAATCTAGTGAGAACGACGGTCCAGATTGAATGTGACCACAACGACGTCGTTTGGATGGTCGGAGAGGCTTAACCAATTTGGACCGGGTGGGGGGTGTTTTGGGTTGGATTAAGGGTGTATTTGATTTGGGCTTGAGGGATTAATTCAAGAGTTGCCCCAATTTTCATTTCTCTTTTCTTCCTTTATTCCCAAACTATTTTATATATTTTTCCAATTTTCTTTCTAATAATCCTAATTATAAAAACCTAAATTAGCTCTTAATAATAATTAACACACATAATTAAATACCAAATTAAAAGAAAAATTACGAAATTTAACACTAAACACTAAAAATGCAAGATACATTACTCTTTGTGATTTTTTCATTTTTGTAAAATAAATAATTTACTACTTGACTCAAGAATTGTAAAAATTAAATCCTAAATGCAATTGCAACATATTTTTGTATTTTTGTATTTTCTTATTAATTTATTAAATAAACATGCACACACACAAATATAAACAATAACTCAAAACCCCAAAAATTCACAAAATTGCACACAAAGGAAAACTTATTTTATTTTGAACTATTGCGGGAATAATTCGTATAGGCAGAAATCACGGGCTCACACTAATCATATCTCTCCCGGTATACCCACACATCTATTTCAACATCCTCATCTCTGCTACTCTCATCTTCTACACGTGGGAGTTCTTGACTGGCCAACACTCAGCCCCATACAACATAGCCGGTCGAACCACCACTCTATAAGACTTACCCTTAAGTGTTAGCGGCACATTCCTATTACACAAAACACCGAAAGCGAGCCTCCACTTCATCCATCCCTCTCTAATGCGATGTGCGACATCTTCGTCAATCTCCCCGTTACCCTGGATAATAGACCCGCGATACTTAAAACTCGCTCTCTTGGGGATAACTTGAGCATCAAGCTTAACCTCTACGGCTGCATCATGGGTCCCGTAACTGAACTTGCACTCCAAGTATTCCGTCTTGGTTCTACTCAGTTTGAAACCTTTAGACTCCAAATTCTGTCTCCAAACCTCCAAGCTCGAGTTAACTACGCTATGCGTCTCATCAATTAACACTATATTACCGACAAATATCATGCACCACGGCACCTCCCCTTGGATGTGACACGACAATACATCCATTGCCAAGGCAAATAAAAATGGGCTAAGAGCCGATCCATGGTGCAACCCCATCACCACAGGGAAATGCTCCGAGTCACCACTCCAAGTCTTCACCCAAGTCTTAGCATTATCATACATATCCTTAATCACACTAATGTACGCTACTGGCACATCGCTAACTTCCAAACACCTCTACAGGACCTCCCTCGGAAATTTATCATATGCTTTCTCAAGGTCAATAAAAACCATATGCAAATCCTTCTTCCTCTCCCTGTACTGCTCCACTAATCTCCTTATCAGATGAATCAGAGACCCAGGTCGGACTCGAATCAGCTTTGAAAGGTCTTTCAATTTTTCGATCGAACTAGACCTTAAACTTGTGTTTTCATGTGAAAACCCAAAACTAAGGTCCAGTCCGGTAAAAAAATCCTTACAGGATTTTTTGTATTTTAGGGCTTGTGAACTTAGGGTTCAGTTTTTTATGATTCGATATTCGAGCGATTTGAGGGGGATTCGGGGGGAACAGGTTAAGGATTTGTGATGAGGGAGGTTCTGTGGTCATCTGGTGTTAATTTGGGGCTAAGGAGAGGTGGCACCGGAAAAACCATTTAGTTTTTCGAATATTCAAAAGAATGAGCTAGGAATCGAGGGAAACATATGGTGGACCGGGGATAAGGAGGTTATGGTGGACACACAGTGTAAATTTGGAGGGGTTTGGACGCCGACAGCCGACGGAGGCGATTTCCGGCCGGTGGTTTACGACGGAGGGCGGTGGTGGGTTCCTTGAGTCTCTAAGGGGTGTGGAGACGGAAATAGGGGGGGTTGGCTTGGGCGGGCGGGTCTATTTGGAAATTTATATACGGGGAGGGTGGAGTGAATCCAGACCGTTAGATCAATTAAAATCAACGGCTTGGATCTATTGGTTAATACGAACGACACCGTTTAACCACCCTCAAGACCGGATCGGTCTCTAATATTGACGGGTCGGGGTCGCGGGGATCATACTGGAGCGTCCGATCAAATAAAGCGAACGATTTAGATCAACAAGCCTGAAGCGGCGTCGTTTCATCGATGCTGGAGACGGATTGAACCGTTCAATCTAGTGAGAACGACGGTCCAGATTGAATGTGACCACAACGACGTCGTTTGGATGGTCGGAGAGGCTTAACCAATTTGGACCGGGTGGGGGGTGTTTTGAGTTGGATTAAGGGTGTATTTGATTTGGGCTTGAGGGATTAATTCAAGAGTTGCCCCAATTTTCATTTCTCTTTTCTTCCTTTATTCCCAAACTATTTTATATATTTTTCCAATTTTCTTTCTAATAATCCTCATTATAAAAACCTAAATTAGCTCTTAATAATAATTAACACACATAATTAAATACCAAATTAAAAGAAAAATTACGAAATTTAACACTAAACACTAAAAATGCAAGATACATTACTCTTTGTGATTTTTTCTTTTTTGTAAAATAAATAATTTACTACTTGACTCAAAAATTGTAAAAATTAAATCTTAAATGCAGTTGCAACATATTTTTGTATTTATATATTTTTTTATTAATTTATCAAATAAACATGCACACACACAAATATAAACAATAACTCAAAACCCAAAAAATTCACAAAATTGCACACAAAGGAAAACTTGTTTTATTTTGAACTATTGCGGGAATAATTCGTATAGGCAGAAATCACGGGCTCACACTAATCATATCTCTCCCGGTACACCCACACATCTATTTCAACATCCTCATCTCTGCTACTCTCATCTTCTACACGTGGGAGTTCTTGACTGGCCAACACTCAGCCCCATACAACATAGCCGGTCGAACCACCACTCTATAAGACTTACCCTTAAGTGTTAGCGGCACATTCCTATTACACAAAACACCGAAAGCGAGCCTCCACTTCATCCATCCCTCTCTAATGCGATGTGCGACATCTTCGTCAATCTCCCCGTTACCCTGGATAATAGACCCGAGATACCTAAAACTCGCTCTCTTGGGGATAACTTGAGCATCAAGCTTAACCTCTACGGCTGCATCATGGGTCCCGTAACTGAACTTGCACTCCAAGTATTCCGTCTTGGTTCTACTCAGTTTGAAACCTTTAGACTCCAAATTCTGTCTCCAAACCTCCAACCTCGAGTTAACTACGCTATGCGTCTCATCAATTAACACTATATTACCGACAAATATCATGCACCACGGCACCTCCCCTTGGATGTGACACGACAATACATCCATTGCCAAGGCAAATAAAAATGGGCTAAGAGCCGATCCATGGTGCAACCCCATCACCACAGGGAAATGCTCCGAGTCACCACTCCAAGTCTTCACCCAAGTCTTAGCATTATCATACATATCCTTAATCACACTAATGTACGCTACCGGCACACCGCTAACCTCCAAACACCTCTACAGGACCTCCCTCGGAAATTTATCATATGCTTTCTCAAGGTCAATAAACACCATATGCAAATCCTTCTTCCTCTCCCTGTACTGCTCCACTAATCTCCTTATTAGATGAATCAGAGACCCAGGTCGGACTCGAATCAGCTTTGAAAGTCTTTCAATTTTTCGATCGAACTAGACCTTAAACTTGTGTTTTCATGTGAAAACCCAAAACTAAGGTCCAGTCCGGTCAAAAAATCCTTACAGGATTTTTTGTATTTTAGGGCTTGTGAACTTAGGGTTCAGTTTTTTATGATTCGATATTCGAGCTATTTAAGGGGGATTCGGGGGGAACAGGTTAAGGATTTGTGATGAGGGAGGTTTTGTGGTCATCTGGTGTTAATTTGGGGCTAAGGAGAGGTGGCACCGGAAAAACCATTTAGTTTTTCGAATATTCGAAAGGATTTGCTAGGAATCGAGGGAAACATATGGTGGACCGGGGATGAGGAGGTTATGGTGGACACACAGTGTAAATTTGGAGGGGTTTGGACGCCGACAGCCGACGGAGGCGATTTCCGGCCGGTGGTTTACAACGGAGGGCGGTGGTGGGTTCCTTGAGTCTCTAAGGGGTGTGGAGACGGAAATGGTGGGGGGGTTGGCTTGGGCGGGCGGGTCTGTTTGGAAATTTATATACGGGGAGGCTGGAGTGAATCCATACCGTTAGATCAATTAAAATCAACGGCTTGGGTCTATTGGTTAATACGAACGACACCGTTTAACCATCCTCAAGATCGGATCGGTCTCTAATATAGACGGGTCTGGGTCGCGGGGATCATACTGGACCGTCCGATCAAATGAAGCGAACAATTCAGATCAGCAAGCCTGAAACGGCATCGTTTCATCGATGCTGGAGACGGATTGAACCGTTCAATCTAGTGAGAACGACGGTCCAGATTGAATATGACCACAACGACGTCGTTTGGATGGTCAGAGAGGCTTAACCAATTTGGACCAGGTGGGGGGTGTTTTGGGCTGGATTAAGGGTGTATTTGATTTGGGCTTGAGGGATTAATTCAAGAATCGCCCCAATTTTCATTTTTTCTTTTCTTCCTTTATTCCCAAACTATTTTATATATTTTTCCAATTTTCTTTCTAATAATCCTAATTAGAAAAACCTAAATGAGCTCTTTCTAATAATCCTAATTGGATGTATCGATCCCTTAAACAACTACTTTATTGTTATTACCCACATATATCCACTTTGCTCTACGTGGAACTCACCAAAATTCAACAATGGCACTGAGTTCTCAGGCTATGTGGTCCGTTGCTCCTCAGTCTACAATCCAAAAAAGATTAGATTCAGTTAGAAAAACAGAACTAGAAACACAAAGTTCACTAATTCGAGCATAGTGAATACTAATTCGAGCATAGTGAAATACCTTTCTAGAAGGTTCAGAGCAATCTCTAGCATAGTGATCATTTTTGTCACAATTATAACATTTCACTTTAGCAATTTTGACACGTTTGAGACGTCTGTTATTGACTTTTTCAATCTTTGCTCTTTTAGCAGGCTGAGCTTGAGGGTGGCTCTCTCTTCTTTTCCCAGTTCCTTTTCTTTGAATCACTCTTGGTTTTGGAGGTTGTTTCCATGTGCAACTCAGCTATTGGATTTACATCCTCAAGTCATTCCTCCTCTAACTCAAGATGCCTCTGGACATCTTCCAAAGTTGTGATTCGTTCATTACAGGTCAAATGTATTTTCATATGATCCCAAGAACTAGATAAAGAGCATATGCCAACTTGGATTTGTTGTTTATCAGTCAACACATGACCAACATCTTTCAACTCCTCGATCATATTTCTCATTTGTCTCAGATGTGTTTTCATCTTTCAACTCCCCGATCGTATTTGTCATTTCGCTTAGATGTATTTTTATTGAATGTTCTGGGCGTTTTTTATATGAATCAAATTTGATCATTAAGAATCGTAGCCTTGTAGTGGAACATGTAACAAACCTTTTTCTTAAAGTATTCCAAAGATCCATAGCTCTTTGATGATCCTTAAACTTTCTTAGGATGTCATCATCCAAGGTGCTCAACAACCTAATGCGAGCAATATAGTTCTTTTTCTTCCAATTGTCATAGGCTTTACGCTCACGCCTATGCTAAGCAGTGTTGCCTTCCTCAGGCTCATTCATGACATTGTTAATGGCCTCCAGATCCTCTTTCTTCTCTAGCACATACTGGACTTTCAAGCTCCAGGTTTCATAGTTGTCACATTGAGTTTTAACCCTTTTTGTTGAGCTCAACAACAATATTTTTTGAAGCAGTAGCCATTCATTAACAAATTAAAAAATATTATGAGAATCGTGTAAAAAAATAACTCAAGGTACGGCGTTCTACATACATACATATTATGACACTAAGCATCAATTGATTAAGTTAATAAACACATATATTAATTATGGAATCGAAAATTCACTATGTTCCCAATAATCGTCCAAGAATTAAAATATTATAAAAATTAACCTATTCAATTATCTAGCTAAGTGTCTTAATCATGGTTAAGATAACATAATTATCCATCATAATTTTATAATCCCATGTGGATCATATAAAATTAATGCCAAACTGATTAACATTTATTACATGTTATTCAAATTCACATAAAGTATGTGTTAAACTAATTAAAAAAAGTAGTGTTAAAAAAAATTAACATTTTAATGCATGTTAAATAAATTAACAGATAAGTTTAATGTTAAGCAAATTAACTAATAATTATAATATTAAAAAAATAAAAAATAAATATAATGTTAAATAAACTAACATTTTAAAGCATGTTAAAAAAATTAACAAATAAATTTATAAATAAATTAAAAAAATAAATATAATTGTAGACAATAAATTTGCGGGCGAGAAAATAAAATCAAGACCGAAAATATTACAATAATCGTAGTATTTTATTTCAAATATTTGAGTGTTACAATCTCTATGATTCCTCTGATTCTACTTTTCTAGTGTAAATTCAACGGCCTTTGAGCTTGATCTTGAATTTGAATTTGATTTATCCGTCGCGAACACTTTGATTGTTGCCACGAATTTTATCACGAACAAGTAGCCTTGATCTTGAACGCCTTGTGTTTGATTTGACTTCGTTCTTGATCTTGAATACTTGAATTGTTCTTTGTTCTTGAGCTTGAATACTTGATTTGTTCTTCGTTCTTGAACTTGAACTTGATTTCTTGAACTTGAACTTGATTGCTTGAAGCTTGAAACTTGTGGAGGAATTTGCAGTGTTTGATCCACGAGCTCTTTCTTGCTTCTTGTTATAACTTCTGGTCGTCTTTTCTGGGTTATGAAAACCCCTATTTATAGTTGTGGAAGGGAAGAGTTATGATAAGAACAAACTCTTTCCGACCAATCAAATTGAAGTGTGACATGACCGCATTTGATTGGCCAGAACATGTCACTTGCACATGTGGCGCAATTTCATTGGCCTTTTAGTGTGACTGGGTCTGCCTTGTCATTTTGACACGTGGCATGGTCCTATTGGGTCTTTCGCTTGACTTGGTGCGCCACGTCATTTGACACATGACACCAAACTGGGCCTCTAGGAAGATGACATCTTGGGCCTAATGAATTGGGCTCATCACTTTGGCTCAATTAAATGGGCTAGCCCAATGGATTATGACTTATTTATTTAACCCATATGTATTGAAATATATAATTAATTCATTTATATATCCGCCCATAATATTTATTTGGACTAATATATCTTGAATTTAAAATATAGTCCAAATTATTTTATGAATTTAATTTTAAGTAAAATTTTGTATGCCTACAAATGCCCCCTACTTCAAGAATTGTCCAATTTTAAAGACGATGCTTGAAGTACAATTAAAGCAGCATTTTAGTTTTTTAACACACATGACTGAGCCCGAAATATCTAAACCTTCATAGCCTAAAAATTCACAAAAACATTCAACATTGAACTTTTCCAAAACTTTAATCACGTAAATTGTCCAAGTGTCTTCTTTTGTTCTTGCGATATTCACTTCTCGATTCTGATAAGAGAATTTCCTGGCATGTGTTTTGGTAGACTTCTGTACGTAAGCCCAAAATTAAATTTGATTATCAACCAAAATGATGGCCATTTTGTGATGATTAATCATATTAAATCCCTTATAGACCTCTAGCCTACCTTTAGATATCTACACCAACTAAGCTCACCACATATAGAAGTTTGAATCCTTCTAGGAAACAAAGCAAACAAACCAATTTCATGTGAAAGTCCGATATGATCACCGCCTCATAGTGATCTTTTCCAATTAGGAGAACAATTCTTATAATCTGAATCTCTTTTGGAGTTGATTACAGCCATCCCACATCGAGAATAAATCTTCCATGCCATCTTTTATAAACCTATATAAACCCATGTGCTTGTATTTGTTGAGCATCAATTCGCAGTCTTCGCAACCCACTTAAGTCTACTTTTGACGATTTGGAAGCATTGACGCGAAGGTAATTTCTTCTTCTTTTTTTATGCTTTCCTTGATTTGTTATCTTTTTTTTTTGTCGGTCAAGCGAAAAAGATATATTCTTGTTCAACGAGATGATCCATGCATGAAGGAGGCACTCTTAGGGTGTGAGGGGATAAATACTCATTAACCGTTAAACGTCTAAGCAAAAGATTTATTTTATCTTAGGCAAAGAACATCACACAGTTTATGCCAAAGATTATTTTTTGAAGCGAAGACCATTACACCATCTGAGCTAATGACTTCATCTTGTTTAACTTCATTTTATATGAGGCATAGACCTTTACACCATCCGGGCTAAATTTATTTTGTCTGAAGTGAAGACCATTATACCGTCTAAGATAATGACTTCATCTTGTTTGAAGAATTAACTTCATTTTATCTAAGGCATAGACCATTTGGGCCAAAGATTTATTTTGTCTGAAGCGAAGACTATTACACCGTCTAAGCTAATGACTTCATCTTATTTGAAGATTTAACTTCATTTTATCTAAGGCATAGACCATTACACCGTCTAAGCTAATGACTTCATCTTATTTGAAGATTTAACTTCATTTTATCTAAGGCATAGACCATTACACCGTCTGAGTCAAAGATTTATTTCGTCTGAAGCGAAGACCATTACACCGTCTAAGCTAATGACTTCATCTTGTTTGAAGATTTAACTTCATTTTATCTAAGGCATAGACCATTATACCGTATGAGCGAAAGATTTATTTCGTCTGAAGCGAAGACCATTACACCGTCTAAGCTAATGACTTCATCTTGTTTGAAGATTTAACTTCATTTTATCTAAGGCATAGACCATTACACCATCTGGGCCAAAGATTTATTTTATCTGAAGCAAAGACCATTACACCGTCTGAGCTAATGACTTCATCTTGTTTGAAGATTTAACTTCATTTTATCAAAGGCATAGGCCATTACACCGTCTGGGCCAAAGATTTATTTTGTCTGAAGCAAAGACCATTACACCGTCTAAGCTAATGACTTCATCTTGTTTGAAGATTTAACTTCATTTTTCTAAGGCATAGACCATTACACCGTCTGAGCCAAAAATTTCTTTTGTCTGAAGCAAAGACCATTACACCATCTAAGCTAATGACTTCATCTTGTTTGAAGATTTAATTTTATTTTATCTAAGGCATAGACCATTACACCGTTTGGGCCAAAGATTTCCTTTGTCTGAAGCAAAGACCATTACACCGTCTAAGCTAATGACTTCATCTTGGGGGCTTAAATATTTCAACTTTAAGATTGGCGAATTTGAAGACTTCAACTTGAAGACCGACGGACTTGAAGACTTCAACTTTGAGACTTGGAAGGCCTAAATATTTCAACTTTAAGACCGGCGAATTTGAAGACTTCAACTTGAAGACTGAAACTTAAAGACCGAAACTTGAAGACCGACGAACTTGAAGACTTCATCCTTGAGACTTGGAGGGCCTAAATATTACAACTTGAAGATCAACGGATTTGAAGACTTCAACTTGAAGACCGACGGAC
>MU716020.1:8304-53314 GCA_026770625.1 Nicotiana glauca | reverse complement strand
AGACACTCTTTGAGTATCAAACTCCATAAAAATTATTTGTCTATGGCAGTAACTCGCCGGAAGCCACAACTTTTTCCAGCAGTTGTTCAACGGGAAGCCATTACTTCACATCATTGCTCTTTTGGAGACGATTATTTTTCTGTGGCAGAGATGGACGTCACCAGCAACCATTAGCCATTAGCCTTCGACATTATTTGAAAGCAATGTTATGGGTGTAGACCGAGTATACCTTTAAAGAATTCATCCCCTCCTTTTTATTGAATTGATCAGTTTCAATTCCAAAAAAGTAATCAATACCAAATTTTAACGAAAATTTATACTGATTTTGAAGTTCAAACGTTAAACACTAATTTAAAAATAGTGTAACAAAATTATTTTATTAATTCCAATTGCACACTAAAAATAGAAATGCATATTTGTTTGACTTACAAGATAGAATAAATCTATTATGTTTTCGGACCAGAAAGCTAGGATGTGGCTCTAATATTAATGAAGGAACACGTAATCTAAACACATTGGATTGGCGCGTAAATTGTAAAATGAGAACTTACTTGTTCGAGAAGCGGAAGGAATGAACGAACCGCAACCGGAATTACTGCCGGCGGTAGTTGTCATGGTATGTCGGAGCAACCGCTATCCCTTAACTGGAATTGAGAAAGAACAACCTCTGAAAAAATAATGCAGAGTATTTTTTTTTATTGTACACAGTAAGTGAACTTATATAGGAAATAGTAGGGTTAACTAATAACCCTATTGGGCTTTAAAGTACTGGGTGGACCCAATTTTTCTACAATTAAGAATTTTAACTTTTAGCTATTGGCTTGTTTTTGTCATTTTAGCTTAAAAGCAGATGCTTAAAGACACTTTTTTAATCTATCCAAATGCTACAAAATGACTTAAAAGTAATTTTGGCTTAAAAGTACTTAAAACAAGCCAATCCAAACAGGCACTAAGTCTTGACATGCTTACAGCAGATTTGTGTGGCTGAATTATTATACTTAATTGGTTCAAGTCTAGAAGATCCATATATATAAGAGCTAAGTGTAGGCATGTAAAATTTATTGGATTCAAATTCAATAAATTATTTGGATTATATTTTAAATATACTAGTCCAAATAAATATTATGGGCGAATATAATTGGATTAATTACTTAAGTCCAATAAATATTGACTGGGCTAGCCCATTTAGTTGGGATACAAATGATAAGTCCACTTTATTAAGCCCACGATGTTATCTTCCTAGAGCCCCAGTTTGATGCCACGTGTCAAATGACGTGGCGCGCCAAGTCAAACGAAAGAGCTTATAAGATTGTGCCACATGTCAAAATGAAAAGCATGCCAAGTCACATTAAAAAGCCAATAAAACCGCGTCACGTGTGCAACTGACATGTTCTCGCCAATCAAATATGGTCTTGTCACACTTCAATTTGATTTGTTGGAAAGAGTTTGTTCTTGTTACAACTCATCCTTCCACAACTATAAATAGGGGTCTTCATAACCCAGAAAAGGGAACAAAAGTTATAACAAGAAGCAAGAGAGAGCTCGTGGATCAAATGCTGCAGATTTCTCTAAAAGCTACAAGCATTCAAGTGTTCTAAGGATTAAGAAGATCAAGACGAAGACTCAAGAACAAGCTGCAAGCCCTTGGATTAAAAATAAATCAAGATCAAGATCATGCTCAAGCACTTGGATTAAAATAAAATAAAATTCAAGATTAAGCTCGAAGGCTCTTTGATTTACCATTGAAAAATAGAATCAGAGGATTTATAGAGATTGTAACACTAAAATATTTGAAATAAAATACTACGATTGTTGTTTTCGGGTTTTGATTTTATTTTCTCGATGCAAATTTATTATCTACACTAACCAACCTTGGAGAACTTTAAAAAAAAAAAAAAAATTCAAGAACTAGTCATATAATCATATTCCATGAGCAAACAATGTTTTTGAATTTTATTTGAAAAAAAGAATAACCAAAATTTATGGCCAAAAGGGAGCTATAAATATACATTTAATAGACTTGTACAAAAATATTCCATTGACTTGATTAGAATCTTGAAAGTTGAACTCAGAGTTGGTTTTGCAGACAAGATTTTTTTTTTTCTTAAAGAAATTTAAATATAAAAAAAGAAAGAGAAGAAAAATGGGGAAACAACAGCCATTCAAGAAACTAAAGTAGTAAAATATAAATTTTGACATTAAAGATAATATAGGAGAAAATTTGGACCACTTCTCGTGGAAAAATTAAATTCTGAACATTTTGGTTTGTCAAAAGGTTCCACATTTAATCCTATTTTTCTCACATTGAAGGTTGGTTCCATCATTAATGTCACATTATGACAATATGGACCAAAAAAGGAGGCTAAGTTCCAATTTTAATAGGTTTCAGTGTTGAGATTTGACCCTTATTATTTAATTAAAAATTGAGAGTTTGAATCATAAAAATAAAGAATTTCTTAAAAGAAGCATTTTATTGCTCCCTCTTCATAAGTGATCAATTTATTTTTGGCACGTTTATTAAAAAAATATTAAACTCTAGACAAAGCTAGTTAGTGTAATTAAGCTACCATATTGCAGCATAATTTAATGTGAGAAGTAAAAGACTTTTTAGAGAAACGTACGTAAGGGTAATTTTAAAAAAACAAATTGAATATTTTCTTGATAATATAAATGGATATTTATTTTGAACCAAAATAAAAAAAAACAAATTGATCAATTATTGTGAACCGGAAGGAGTAATTCTCACTGACCCTACCGGTGTGAATCCAAACTGAAATTTTCGTCGGTTATTCCTTTTTGGATTAACTGCTTAGTAAATGACCGTCTTTTTATGTCTCTTGAAATTGATGGACCTTTTAGATCAATGGTCAGAAGATCTTATTTAAGCAAACTGAAAATCTTAGGAGAAAACTTTAGACAATGGCCTAAAATCTGATCATATTCCAAACGTTTGCGAGAAAACTGAGATTACATGAGTAAATATTAGATCCGAGTCTAACGTTGTCTCGAAAGAATATTATTCGAGAGTTAATTATATAACTTTTTAAAATAGGGACAAATCCTAAACAGTTGCCTAAAAAGGCGACATTTGTCAGCTGAATTTGTATTAATTGGAGCAGTGAGTTGCGGATATTAAATAGTTAAAAAAATAGGAATATAATTGAAGGTAATATTTATACCAATAATTTTGAAAAAACAAATAAAAAGTTGATGAAGTTTCTCAATGTGTGGATTGGTTTTCTTCACATTTTGCAATTGTATGCATGGCTAGTAAAAGTCAGAAGAGAGGAAATTCCACGTTTAATGACTTTTTCAGTTTTCAAAAATCAAAACCATTGAACTCTCTATAGAAGCTAAGGAAATGGGATTTTCTACTTGATTAATTTCCTTCAAATAAATTAGCAGAAGATTCTGTAAAAACTTGACAGCTCACTCATCTTGATTATTCCTTTATACCTTTGTATAAATGCATTGAAACCCTCTATTGACTATGGTGTGCATGTGTCCCTTCTTTGTGGGCGTTTGGACATAAGAATTGTAAAATTCCGGAAAAAAAAGTGAATCTTTCTTAAAATGAAAATGTATTTGAAAATGAAGTTGCGTTTGGACATTAATAAAATTTTGGGTTATTTTTTAACTTTTGTGAGTGATCTAAGTGAAAATTTTAAAAAATAACTTTTGAAGTTTTTCCAATTTTCAAAAAATTACAAAACTCATCTTCAAGTGAAAGTTAAAAATTCTATGGCAAAATACCAATTTCGAAAAGAAAAAAAAAAATCGAAAAAAAAGAAAAAAAGAATTCATGGCCAAACGGCTTCCTTATGTTCTAAAAAAGTTTTGCAGAGTTCCATGATGTATTGAATAAAAGAATAACTTCTTATATATTTATCTTGATATAATCCATTTTTGGATCAGGTCTATTTCTTTTTATCAAACTTAATTACTTCTCCAATTGATATGTGAAATGTCCCATATACGCAGAGGTAGATTCAAGATTTAAGCGCCGTGGGTACAATTTTAAGATTCTTAGCATTAAACCTTTTTGTATTTTTAATTAAAGTTATGAGTTCATATCGATTATTTGTTGTAATCTTAGTGAATTTTTATGCGTAAACTTGTGCACCACATTAAAAATATTGGGTTCAGATGAACTCGATAATAGTATACTAAATCCTTCTGTGCATATATATGTGTGTGTATGTGTGTGCGCCTAAAGACCTAATCATTTGCTTTGATCCGTTAGTTGGTCGTTGTATAGTGTTACTTACGGATTTATCTGCATCCAGTAGTTTTAACTCAGATCATGCGTATTTGTTAAAAAGTTCACTAAATAAGTGAAAACAATTGATTTCAAACCTAACAAGTTAATCGAGTTGTCGTAGAATCTCGAACTCGAACTCATAAAGTTCAAATGTTGATCTTTAGGATAGTTTTTTCAATAAAATACATGTCAAAATATAATTTTGGCCATAAATTTCGGTTATTCTTTTTTTCAAATAAAATTTAAAAATATTGTTTGCTCATGGAATATGATTATATGACTAGTTCTTGATTTTTTTTTAATTTTTTTTTAAAGTTCTCCAAGGTTGGTTTAGGATAGTTTTTTCAATAAAATACATGTCAAAACATAATTTTAATTTTCAACAATTATTTTTTAACACAATTTCAAAAATTCTTTTTTCCAAATTTAAACAAATCTACGTGGAAACGCTAGCCTAATGTCTCAATTGTTTTCTCTTCTTGACTTATTTAAAACACCTTTCGGACATTAAACAAGTCGTAGTGCAAAATGTCCAACCAGTTTACAAAGTTGAAAATGGTGTTTTGAGTTGGAACTTTGTCCTATATAAATCTTCCATTGCGTTATTGAAATGGCTATTTCTTTTCTTAATGGAATCTTCTATTGCGTTATTTTGGGTTAAACATTCATTAGTTCTATCATATGATATTACATTATTCCAAGTCATATTTCAAGGTAGACAAAGACAAATCTTCCAGCAGTCAAACAATGGCCGACGTTTGGATCGTCAAACCAGGTTTTAAGCATTTACTTTTACTTATTTTAACGTTCGTTAAGCACCAGCATTTCTCGAGAGTCAAATACGTTAAAGTTAGAACTAGACAGCTTAAAAGCTAGTGTGGTATGGTATGGTCAGAGGCGTATTCAACAACAACAACAACAACCTTACCCCTACCCTGGAGTAGAGAGGCTGTTTCCAAATGGAACCCCGTCATCCTTCCCTCCAAGAACTTCCTACCTTGCTCTTGGGGAGACTCGAACTCACAACCTCTCGATTGGAAGTGGGGGTTGCTTACCATCAGAGCAACCCCTCTTGTCCAAAGGCGGATTCGAAATTTATATAATATGGGTACACCACTAAAGAAAGCAGAAAAAAGTACGCATAAGTGGGAATTAAATCCCGCTCCTTGTGATGACCTCTTTTATTTTAGAATCCAATTCCGTATTTTGAGGCCTTGAAAACCTCATTTTGTCTCTCCTCAATTTACGCACGCAGTCCGTACGTGTATTCGGAAAGTCTTATGCGAAAAACTTAAGAAAAGGTTATTTTTTGGCTTAAAAAGATGATTTTAGTTGTCTTCGATCAACATTTTGGGTAAACAGAACCGGATCCGTATTCCGACTGTCCCGGAGGGTCCGTAGTAAAATATGGGACCTGTGCGTATGCCCGGAATTGAAGTCCGAAGTCCTTAGCCCTAGAAATAAATTTTTGAAGAAAATTGATAAGACTGAAAATGCAATAATTTAAATGATTTGATCTTGTTGATATCGTGCCTTATTTTGGTTCCGGAGCCCGGTATAGGTCTGTTATAATATTTAAACCTTATATGTAAAATTTAGTGAAAACGAAAGTGATTGACGTGATTCTGACCTTTGGTTGAGAAAATAGAAAGTTTGAAACTATCTTGAAAATTTCATGAGTTTTGGTGTTGAATTAATAGTTTTAGATGTTATTTTGACGATTTGATCGCGCGAGCAAGTTCGTATGATGTTTAAGACTTGTGTGCATGTTTGGTTTGGATCCCCGAGGGTTTGGGTGAGTTTTGGATAGGCTACAAAAGTGATTTTGGAACTTAGAGAATTGCTCGTGTAACTGGTATCGGTTGCAGGCCTCTGATCTCGCAATTGCAACATTAGGCTTCACAATTGCGAGCAAAAAAGACATGGCAATTGCAAGGTCTTCATCACAATTGCGAAGAAGGCCTCAGCCAGCAGGGTTCACAAATGCGAACATATCTTCGCAATTGCAAAGAGAGTTTGGGAAAGGGTGTGATCCCAAATGCGATCTTTTTGTCGCATTTGCGAAGGTCCCTGATCGCAATTGCAATCATTATCTTGGCAATTGCGAAGGCAACAAAGGTGTGGAGAACTTTGCATTTGCGATGATTTTTTGCATTTGTAAAGCTCTGGTCGCAAATGCGGCATCTGTAGCTGTTCAAAACATAACTTAGATGGGATTTTTCATTCATTCTCCCATTTTTCAAAACCTAAACTTCAAGAGGCGATTTTGCTAGAGCAAGTTCTTCCCCAAATCATAGGTAAATGATTCTTAACTTATTTCTTTCAATCTATTTCATCTTTTTGCAAGATTTCACCCTAGAATCTAGGGTTTTTCATGGTGAAATTGGATATTTTTGGGTTTTTGGGTAGAAATTAGGAATTTCAAAATTTGGGGATCTATACCTCATATTGAGGTCGGATTCTAAAACCAATTGTATATCCGGGCTCGAGGGTGAATGAGTAATCGGGTTTTGGTCCGAATTATGAGTTTTGACTAAGCGGGCCGGGGACGATTTTTGACCTTTTTGGGAAAATATTGGAAAATCTATAATTATGCAGTGGAATTGGTTTCTTTAGCGTTAATTGATATTAATTATATAATTATGAATAGATACGAGTGGATTGAAAGTGGAAACTAAGAGAAAAGCGGTATTTGAGGCTTGAGTTTGGCCGTTGAATCGAGGTCAATATTGTGGCAAACCTTAGCTTGAGGGATTATGTGTTATTTGCTTATTTGCTACGTGTTTGAATGTTAAGTATAACGTGTAGATGAGGTGACGAGTATCTATACATTATTGTCGAGTCAATACATGTGAGTGTGTCTTATTCTTGAAAATGTTGCATATTGATCATATTGTTTATGTGTAGACTAGTTATTCGATGTGTTGAGAAGTTTCTTATCATGTTTTACGAGATTTGGTATTGATGGGGTTTTACCCAAAGTTAAGATTGGTATTGTGGAACTAAGAGTTTAAGTAAGACTTGTTGTTGCCATTTCTATCTCTTTATTATTGTTATCTCTGATTTGGGTGAGGTAGAGTGATAAAGCATGAAGGGTGATGTCGTGCATGTTTCTATTACTTATGTGGTGAGGAAGAGTGATAAAGAACGAAGGGTGATGCCGTACACATTTCTATTATTCGTATAGTGATATTGAGTGGTAAAGCACGTAGAGTGATGCCGTGCACATTTCTATTATTGATTATCTGGTGAGGTTGAGTGGTAAAGCACGAAGGGTGATGCCGTGCATGTTTCTATTATTGATTACCTGGTGAGGTTGAGAGTAAAAGCACGAAGGGTGATGCCGTGCATTTTCCGTTTGCTGTGTTTACTTGTTATTACTGGTTCAAAGTGTACTAGCTGTTAAAATTCCTCTACTGTTGTGATTTTTTATTTTGGTACCCCTATAGAATGTTGCCCACTTCCCGTTAATTTCTGCTTAACTTCTATTAATTGTTATTCTGTTAGCATATTGTTTAACTGCACATGTCTATGTTATTTGTCATGTCCTAGCCTCATCACTACTTCACCGATGTTAGGCTCGGCACTTACAATATTGCACTCTATACTTTATGTGCAGATTCCGGTACTGGACCACACTGATTAGAGTTTTGGTTGCTGCGATCAGTCCACAGGAGACCCGAGGTAGATCTACTGGCGTTCGCAGACCCTGGAGTCCCCTTCCCTCTATTTTTGTTTCATGTTTCCTTTCATTCCAAAAAATAGATATATTTCCTTTAAACTATTATTTGTAGAAATTCTTAGACGTTCATGGATTGTGACACCAATTTTTTTGTGTAGTCCTTTACTATTGTATTAAACTGTTATAAAATTTCCGCACTTCATATCTGTTTAATTTAAATTATTCGTACTTACTCTTTGGTTAATGATTAATGTATTAGAACTCTATCTGTTGGCTTGCCTAGCATTCTAAGAGTTAAGTACCATCACGATCATGACAGTGGGGGAATCCAGTTTGTGACAAATTGGTATCAGAGCACTAGGTTGCCTAGGTCTCACGATTCACAAACAAGCTAGATAGAGTCTGAGGGATCGATACAGAGACGTCTGTGCTTATCCCCCGGAGGCTACAGAGTTAGGAACAATTTCACTTCTATTCATTTTCATCGTGCAGTTTGATCTCTCAATGCTAATTGAACTCTCTACTCTGTTCTTTCACAGATGTAGGAGAACACATACCGCTTTATCAGCTGATCAGCAGCTCAAGCCCCCAGTGGAAGCTCCTATGAGGGGCAGAGGCAGGGTTAGGGCTTAGCCCAGAGCTCGAACAACAACACCGGCAATGGATCCACAGGCAGAGTTTGATGATGAGGTTCCCACCCACACCTTTCCAACGGGGCCAGCTCAGGTTCCGGAGGGGTTCATCGCTACCCCGGTACTTCAGGATGCTTTGGTCCGCCTAGTGGGTCTTATGAAGAGTGTTACTCAGGCTGGCATACTTCCTGCAGCACTACCCATATCTCGGGCTGGGGGAGGAGCATAGACTCCCGCTGCTCACACTACGGAGCAGATGGCTCCCCAGTTTGAGACTCTAGCAGCTCGGCCAGTTGGAATAGTTTCGTCGGGTGTTGTAGCACAGACTAGGGATGGATCAGCTATGTCTTCTGATGCCTTGTGGAGATTAGACAAGTTCACCAACCTTTTCACTACTACCTATGGCGGCACGTCTTTAGAGTATCCCTAGGACTATTTGGATAGTTGTCACGAGATTCTACGGAATAGGAGGATAGTGGAGACCAATAAGGTCGACTTCCTGCATTTCGTCTGTCAGGTTCCGCCAAGAAATGGAGGGATTTTTGTTTAGACAGACTAGCTGGGTCGTCTGCTTTGACTTGGGACCAGTTCTCTTAGCTATTTCTCGAGAAGTTCCTTCCTGTCACTCAGAGACAGGAATACCGCAGGCGGTTCGAGCATCTTCAGTAGGGTTCTATGAATGTCACTTAGTAAGAGACTAGGTTTATTGATTTGGCTCGTCATGCTCTTCTTATACTCCCCACCAAGAGAGAGAGGGTGACGAGGTTTATTGAGGGACTCACACAGCCTATTAGATTGCAGATGGCTAAGAAGACATGGAGCTAGATTTCTTTTCAGGATACGGCAATTGTGGACAGGCGAGTTGAGATGGTTTTAGCTCAGGGGAGTGGTCATGGGTTTGACAAGAGGCCTCTTTATTCAAGCTGGTTCAGTGGTGCCTTATCCGGGGTAGGGATTCTTGTGGTAGAGGCCCTCCTCCTAGGCCGTTTCATTTAGCACTTCAGGCTTCTCATGATGCTTCAAGTGGACGTGGCCCTCATATGCAGTATTTTGATCATCTACCCTACAGTGCATCACCAGCTCATATCAGTGCATCTTTGCTCCAGAGTTTTCAGGGTGGTTACTCAGGCCGTCAGTGTTAGTTCTAAGGTCAGCAGCCGATGTCTTGTTATACTTGTGGCAATCCAAGGCATATTGCTAGATTTTTCTCTCGAGCATCGAGCAGTTGTCAACATCTGGGTTCTCTTGCCATATTCCCAGCACCTGGTGTTCTACCACCCGCTCAGCCAGCTAGAGGTAGGATTTAGGCAACTAGAGATGGATGCCGAGGTATTAGAGGTGGAGGTCAGGCCGCTAGAGGTGGAGGCCAGCCAGCAGGAGGCCGTCTCAGGGATGAAGTTCAGAGTGGTGGGGCCCATCCCCGATGTCTATTCCAGCTAGGCTTGAGGCTAAATCCCATGATACAGTTATCACAGGTACGGTTTCAGTTTGCAATAGAGATGCTTTGGTTCTATTTGATCCAGGGTCTACATACTCCTATGCGTCATCTTATTTTGCTCCATATTTGGTTGTGCCTCATGATTCTTTGAGTGCTCCCGTGTATGTGTCCATGCCAGTAGGGGATGCCATTGTTGTAGATCGTGTCTATCATTCGTGCGTGGTTGTTATTGGGGGTCTAGAGACTAGTGTAGATCTCCTACTTCTCGATATGGTTGACTTCGATGTCATTTTAGGGATGGATTGGTTATCACCTTATCATGCTGTCTTTCCAAGACTGTGACCTTAGCATTGTGGAGTTGCCTCGATTGGTATAGAGAGGGACTCCTGGTCATTCTATCAGTAGGGTTATTTCTTATATGAAAGCTTGGTGTATGGCCGAGAAGGGGTGTTTGTCTTATTTGGCTTATGCTCGTCATTATAGTGTTGAGGTTCCTTCTATGGATTATGTATCAGTTGTTCAGGAGTTTCCAGAGGTATTTCCTGTAGATCCACCGAGGATGCCACCCGATAGGGATATTGACTTTTGCATTAATTTGGCTCTAGGCACTCAACCCCCTTTTCTATTCTGCCGTACCGTATGGCCTCGCCAGAGTTGAAAGAATTGAAGGAACAATTGCAAGATTTCCTTGATATGGGCTTTATTAGACCTAGTGTCTCAGCCTGGGGTGCACCGATGTTGTTTGTTAATAAGAAGGATGGATCGATGAGGATGTGCCTAGATTATTGGCAGTTGAACAAAGTCACCATCAAGAACAAGTATCCATTGCCGATGATTGATAACTTATTTGACCAGCTTCTAGGCACCAAGGTGTTTTTTAAGATTGATCTGAGATCTGGCTACCATCAGTTGAGGATTAGGGCATCCGATGTCCCTAAGACAGCTTTTCGCACTCGGTACTGCATTATGAGTTTCTAGTGATATCATTTGGGTTGACAAATGCCCCAACAACATTTATGGATTTGATGAACCATGTGTTCAAGCCCTATCTGGATTCCTTTGTGATTGTTTTGATTGATGATATCTTAATTTACTCCCACAACCGAGAGGAGCATAACCAGCATCTTCGAGTCATTTTTCAGACTTTGAGAGACAACTAGTTATATGCTAAGTTTACGAAATGTGAGTTTTGTTGAGTTCAGTTGCTTTCTTGGGTCACGTTGTATCAGCAGAGGATATCTAGGTGGATCCTAAGAAGTTTGAGGCAGTCAAGGACTGGCCAAGACCCACATCAGCTATAGAGATCCGAAGTTTCTTGGGTTTGGAGGGTTATTACAGTCGGTTTGTGGAGGGGTTTTCATCCATAGCAGGCCCGATGACCAGGTTGACCTAGAAGGGTGCCCTATTCATGTGGTCGGACGAGTGTGAGGCGAGATTTCAGAAGCTCAAGACAGCTTTGATTACAATGCCGGTGTTGGTGTTGCCTACAGGTTCAGGGCCATATATGGTATATTATAACACATCTCGTATTGGACTTGGTGCGGGGTTGATACAGAAAGGCAAGGTTATTGCATATGATTCGCGACAGTTAAATATTCACGAGAAGAATTATCCAGTTCATGACTTGGAGTTAGCAACCATTGTTCACACGCTGAAGATTTGGAGGCATTATCTATATGGTGTATCGTGTGAGGTGTTCACGGATTATAAGAGTTTGCAACATTTATTCAAGTAGAAGGAGCTCAATTTGAGGGAGAGAAGGTGGTTGGAGCTATTGAATGACTATGATATCACCATCTTGTATCATCCTGGGAAAGCCAATGTGGTGGCCGATGCTTTGAGTAGGAAGTCGGCTAGTATGGGTAGCCTTACGTATATTCCAGTTGGTGATAGACTGCTTGCTTTGGATGTTCAGGCTTTGGCCAATCATTTCATGTGGCTGGATGTTTGACCCCACGCGTGTTCTAGCTTGTACAGTTGCTCAGTCTTCCTTGTTTGAGCGTATCAGGGAGCGACAGTATAATGATCCTCATTTGCTTGTCCTTAGGAACACAATGCAACACAGAGATGCCAAGCAGGTTACAGTTGGAGATGACAGAGTTTTGAGGATGTCACGATCCTAAAACCGACCCGATCTTGATAGCGGCTATCGTAAAACTAGGCCAGCCGACACAACTCCTAAATTAACCATTTAATAAAAAACAATCATTTTAAGCCTTTAATTAATAAGATATCTCATAATATAAGTCTAAATGAATAGTGCAGAAGAAATATACAAGTACGACATCGGGGTGTCACAAGTCACGAGAATCTACTAAGGTCTGAATACAATGAAGAGTCTTAAAATATACTAAAATAATCTAAGGAAGACAAGAGGGAGAAGAGAAGGACTGCAAACGTCGGGCAACTACTGAGTTGTTATCAGCTACCTTGCTAACTTCGATGACTCTGCCACTGAGCAATCAACACCCACTATTGGGTTCAGAAATACCTAAATCCGCACACAAGGTGCAGGGAGTAATGTGAGTACACCAACCCAGTAAGTAATAAAGGTAAATAAAAGCTGAGCAGTAAGAAAACATGTAAACCACGTCAAAATGCTACAACAAATGCAGGACATTTTCAGCACAGTACAGAAATCATTTACTTCAAAAATCATGCTCAGTTTCAGTAAAACCTTTTAAAACAACTTTCAATAGTTTCAAACGAGTGATAAAGCAATGAGTAAAACTGATAGAAAATGTAAACAACCCCTCGACGAAACATGTATCACATACCGCCCCTCGGGTATAATATCAACAAAATCAGCCCCTCGGGCTACCTCATAATCACTCGTAATCATCCCTTTGGGCATAACATGAATCAAGAACCGCCCCTCAGGCAATAATATGAATAAACAATAGCCCATCAGGCAACAATATTAATCAACAACAGCCCCTCGGGCTATATCACTTAACTCACACTGGGTACCCGTGCTCACTGGGGGTGTACAGACTCCGGGAGGGGCCCCTTACGGCCCAAACGCAATAACAAGCCATCTCGTGGTGTAACAAATCAGTCCCTCGGTATCATAATCATAAATTAGTACCACACTGCTGCGACGCACAACTCTATCCCATAATATCCTCACAACACATGCCCTCGGCCTCACTCAGTCAGAAATCTCTCAAGCCACTCGGGCAACAGTAAAACATGATACTCAACCCAAAATATCTTTTAAAATATCTAAATGGAGTAAATTTAGCTGAGTTATGAAAATAGTAGAATACAACATGACTAGTACAAATATGAAGTCCAAAACAGTGAGGAATAGTAGTAAAAATCCCCTTAGGGTCCAAAACAGTTGGTACAAGGCCCAAATATGGCATTAAGCCCAAAACATGGTAGTAATTTCCAAAACCCAATGATATCAAGCAATTTTCAATCAAATACGCGACTTAACAGTCATACGGGACGAACTAAGTCACAATCCCTAACGGTGCAGGACCCCACGCTCGTCATCTAGCATGTGTGTCACCTCAAAGTAGCACAACGATGTGAAAATCCGGGGTTTCATACCCTCTGGACAAACATTCAAAATCATTACTTACCTCAATCCGGTCCAAACTCTAGCCCGCGATTCCGTTGCCTCTCGACTCAGCCTCCGAATGCTCCAAATCAAGCCAAAAGCAGATTCACACCATCAAAATATGCTTAGGGAACAAGGCCTACTAAAAAATATCCAATTTACACCAAATCCCAAAATTGACCAAACCCTGCCCTCGGGACCACATCTCAAAATCCGATAAAAATCACATCAATAGAATCCTTACACTCTCATGAGTCTATACATACCAAAATCATCAAACTTCGACATCAAATGCGCATTCAAATTCCCAAACTTTTCTTCCATTTTCCCCAATTTCCACTCTAATTTCTCAAATTAAATGATAAAATTCAAGACTAAATCATGGAATTAAACCAAATGTGAGTGAAGAATACTTAACCCAGTTTCTCCACTAAAACTCTCCTCAAATTTCACTTTATCTCGAGATCCCTAATGGGTTTTGTGATTTTGGACTTAAACCCTCGATTTTGAACTTAACCATTCTGCCTAGTTATTTCCTTCATCGCGATCGTGGAATTTGCCTCGTGATCGCGAAGCACAAAAATGGACTGCCCCTCTACTTACCTTATGCGATCGCAGAAACACACACGCGATCGCGGATGACAAACTCATCAAACATCATGAACGCAACCCACACTACACGATCACGTAGAGAAATTTTCGTCACCTCACGACTGCCCAAATCCTTCTCCGCGAACGCGACCTCAGTCACGCGTTCGCAGTAGCCAACTTGACATACCCCCGCGATTGCAGACCTCAATTGGCAATCACATAAGATAAATTTCCCAGATGCCCTCAACCGATCTATGCGATCGCGAACCCTTCTACGCTATCGCAGAGAAAAAGAGTCTACAACAGAACTTAAGCCAAATCTGCAATTTTCGAACATGTAATTGGTTCGTTTAACCACCCGAAACTCACCCGAGGCTCTCAGGACCTCAACCAAATATGCCAACATATCCCATAACATACTTCAAACTTGTTACAACCTTCAGAATGCTCAAAACAACATCAAAACATCAAATTTACATCGGATTCAAGCCTAAGAATTCCCAAAACTTCCAAATTCCGCTTTCAATCAAAAAGTCTATCAAACCTCGTCTGAATGACCTAAAATTTTGCACACACGTCATAAATGACACAATAGACCTACTCCAACTTCCATAATTCTATTCCAACCCTATATCAAAATTTTAACTATCAACCGAAAAATGCCAAAATTCCAATTTCGCCAATTCAAACCTAAACCTTCCACGAACCTCCAAAATACATACCGATCATGGTCTTAAGTCCCAAATCACCTAAAAGAGCTAACAAAATCATAAAAATTCCAATCCAAGATCATATACTAACAAGTCAAAACTTGGTTAAACATTTCAAATATTAAGCTTCAAACTGAGAACTGTTTTTCCAAATCCATTCTGATTACCCTGAAACCAAAATTGATGATTTACATAAGTCATAATACATCACACGAGGCTATCCATTCCCTATAAATGGCGAGAAAAGTACAAAAGCTTAAAACAATCGGTCGGTTTGTTATAGAGGATGCATGGTCGAGTTTGTATGCCTAATATGGATGAACTTTGTGAGTTGATTCTAGAGGAGGCACATAGGTCCCAATATTCTATTCATATGAGTACCGCTAATATGTATCAAGACTTTTAGCAACATTATTGGCGGAAGAGGATGAAGAAGGATATTGTTGCATATGTAGCTTGGTGTTCGAATTGTCAACAAGTAAAGTACGAGCATCAGAGACCTGGTGGTTTGATTCAGAAGATTGAGATTCCTGAGTGGAAGTAGGAGCGTGTCACTATAGATTTCATTGTTGGACTCCCACAGACTCAGAGGAAGTTTGATGCAATATGGGTCATTGCGGATAGGCTGACTAAGTCAGTGCATTTCATTCCTATGGCAGTTTCCTATTCTTCAGAGCGGTTGGCTAACATTTATATCTGGGAGATCGTTTGTCTTCATGGTGTGACCGTGTTTATCATTTCTAACCGAGGTACACATTTTACCTCGCATTTCTGGAGGGCAATACAACTTGATTTAGGTACGCGGGTCGACTTGAGCATAGCATTTCATCCTTAAAACGATGAACAGTCCAAGCATACTATTCAGATTTTGGAGGATATGCTCCATGCCTGTATTATTGACTTTGGAGGTTCTTGGGATCAGTTCTTGTCGTTAGCAGAGTTTGCCTATAACAACAACTATCAGTCGAGTATATAGATGGTTCATTATGAAGTATTATATGGTAGACGGTATCGATTGCCGATTGGGTGGTTTGAGCCGGGGGAGGCTCGATTATTGGGTGCAGATTTAGTACAGGATGCTTTGGATAAGGTTAAGATTATTCAGGATAGGCTTCGTACAACTCAGTCCAGGAAAAAAAGAGTTATGTCGATCGTAAGGTTCGTGATGTGGCATTCATGGTCGGAGAGTGAGTGTTTCTTCGAGTGTCACCCATGAAGCACGTTATGAGATTTAGGAAGAAAGGCAAGCTAAGATCTAGGTTCATCGGGCCTTTTGAGATCCTTGATCGAGTGTGCAAGGTGGCTTACAGACTTGCCTTGCCGCCAGGTTTATCAGCTGTGCATCCCGTGTTTCATGTGTCCATGCTTCGGAAGTATCATGGTGATCCATACCACGTGTTAGACTTCAGCACCGTTTAGTTGGATGAGGATTTGACCTACGAGGAGGAGCCGGTAGCTATTCTAGACTGATGAATTTGACAGTTGAGACCGAAGATTTACCCTTTTGTTCGTGTGTAGTGGAGAGGTCTACCTGTTGAGGCAACTAACTGGGAGTTTGAGTACGATATGCGAAGCAGATATACCCATGTTTTCACCGACTTAGGTACTTTTCTATGTTCGTTCAAGGATGAACGATTGTTTTAGAGGTGGAGAATGTGATGACCCAAAATGTCATCTTTTGTTTCAGAATTTGATTTTCTATTTCAAGGCCTTGAAAACGTCATTTTATCTCTCCTTAATTTGTGTGCATAGTCCGGGCGTGTATCGGGAAAGTCCTTATGTGAAAAACTTAAGAAAAGATGACTTTTTGGCTTAAAAAGATGATTTTAATTGACTTCGGTCAACCTTTTGGATAAATGGACCCGGATCTGGACATGTGTTTCGAGATTAGGCTTCGCAATTGCGAGTAAAATAGGCATGGCAATTGCAAGGTCTTCATCGCAATTGCAAAGAAGGTCTGGGCTAGCAGGGTTCACAAATTCAAACATATCTTCGCGGTTGCGAAAAGAGTCTGGGAAGGGGTGTGATCGCAAATGCGATGTTTTTGTTGCATTTGCGGATGCCCCTGATATCAATTGTGATATTACCTTTGCAATTGCAAAGGAAAAAGAGGTGTGGGGAACTTCGCATTTGCGAAGCTCTCGCCGTAAATGCGACATCTGCAGCTATTCATAACATAACTTAGACGGGATTTTCCATTCATTCTCCCATTTTTCAAAACCTAAATTTCAAGAGGCGATTTTCCTAGAGCAAGTTCTTCCCAAAATCATAGGTAAATGATTCTTAACTTATTTCTTTCAATCTATTTCATCTTTTTACAAGATTTCACCCTAGAATCTAGGGTTTTTCATGGTGGAACTGGGTGCTTTTGGGTAGATCTTAGGAATTTCAAAATTTGGGGATTTAGGCCTCAAATTAAAGCCGAATTCCAAAACCAATTGTATATCCGGGCTCGGGAGTGAATGGGTAATCAGGTTCTGGTCCGAATTTCGAGTTTTGACCAAGCAGGCCCGAGGTCGATTTTTGATATTTTGGGGAAAATATTGAGAAATCTATAATTATGCATTGGAATTGGTTTCTTTAGCATTAATTGATGTTAATTAGTTAATTATGAATAGATACGAGCGGCTTGGAAGTGGAAACTATGGGAAAAACGTAATTTGAGGCTTGAGTTTGGCCGTGGAAACGATATAAGTGTTGTGGCTTATTCGTATTCGTATTATTCGTATGGTGAGGTTGAGTGGTAAAGAATGAAGAGTAATGCCATGCACGTTTCTATTATTCTTATGGTGATGTTGAGTGGTAAAGCACGAAGGGTGATGCCGTACACGTTTCTATTATTGACTATCTGGTGAGGTTGAGTAGTAAAGCACAAAGGGTGACACTGTCCACGTTTCTATTATTGATTACCTGGTGAGGTTGAGAGTAAAACCACGAAGGGTGATGCCGTGCATTTTGTGTTTACTTGTTATTATCAGCTCAAAATGTTTAAATTCCTCTACTGATATAATTCTTTATTTTGGTACCCCCATAGCGTGTTGTCCCCTTCCCATTATTTCTGCTTAGCTCTTATTAATTATTATTCTTTTAGCATAATGTTTAACTGCACGGGTTTATGTTATTTGTCGTGTCCGAGACTCGTCACTACTTTGTCGAGGTTAGGCTGGGGCTTACCAGTACATGGGGTCGGTTGTACTGTTACTGCACTCTGAACTTTTGGTGTAGATATCGGTACTGGACCATACTGATCAGAGTTTGGGTTGCCGCCTTCAGTCCACGGAAGACCCAAGGTAGATCTGTCGGCGTTCGCAAACCCTGGAGTCCCCTTCCCTCTAACTTAGTTTCCTATTTTCTTTCTTTCCGAAAATAGATGTGTTTTCTTTAAACTAGTATTTGTAGAAATTCTTAGACGTTCGTGGATTGTGACACCAATTCTTTCGAGTAGTCGTGTACTAGTGTATTAATCAGTTATAAAATTTCTGCACCCATATCTGTTTAGTTTAAATTATTGTTAGTTACTGTTTGGTTAATGATTAATGTGTTATAATTGTATCTGTTAGCTTGCATAACATTCTAAGAGTTAGGCGCCATCACGATCCCGACGGTGGGGGAATCCGGGTCGTGACACTCCTCTAGGTAAAAAAAACTAAGTATTCAACCAAGTGCAACATTTAGCCTTTTTAGAGCATGGGTACTGTTAGGCCCTTGACAAAGCTGATCGGAAAATGGCACGGTAGTGGCAAGGATTTGGCATGATGGCCTTTCCATTGGCCTATGTGCGGGGGAAATAAACATGCAAGACAATGCGGGCATTGTCAATGGCAACAAACTGTTGCAAGGCTAAGTGTGACGGACTACACTACTATAGGAAGGCTAAGGGGTGACGTACTACACTAAAGCACGAGTGGGTTATGTGCAAGCAAAGGCCAAGGTCTTGAAGGAACAAGGCAGGATGGACAGAAGCTTGACAAAGAAAAGCAGGAAAGACCTAGGCACTAAGACAAGGTGGCTTAGTGCCAAGGCTTTGGCATTGGCAACACGGTATTGCCCTGGCTTAGGTGAGTGGCTAGCACCTAAGGAATTTGTGGGAAAATAACTTAGCAGAGGAAATAGCATCATGATTTGGTGACTTGATACTAATATCAGCTTTGCATTAGCAAAGGGCATACTTGATCAAGTAGGGGCGACTTGACATGAACATGTGGCTGTGGCAGCAGGCGTGCGTGCGGCTAAGTCATGGCCGACAAGCTGTGGCTATGGCATTGGGGCGGAGTAGTGTCAAAGGGCAAGGCTGGACGTAATGCCAGCCTTGGGCGTGCTGCTGCTGTCCAGAAACACACACATGCAGCGGACATGGAGCGGTTATCAAGTGTGTTGTGCACATGCTGTGCAGTTGGCGGTTACAACTGCCTTGTCCAAAGAGTGGCTGATAATGGGGCTAAATGTATGCATGTTTTTAGGCATGTTAGATCATGACATGCACGTTTTTGATCATGTCCTATCAGTTGGGGGTGTCAACTGAAATACGAAAACTGAAATGGGCTGACTACACTATAAATATGTATGTTAGCAGCCCTAAAAACGTCTAAGTACCTAGGGAGGAAAAATAGGCAAGATATAGACATAGGGTTGTATATGTCAAGGCTTAAGCATGACAAATTATGTGCCATTTCCTTGCCAAAATCAATGGGCAGCACGAAATATCTTCGGCAGGGATTTTATAAGGCAGATTGTGCAAGAGTTCGTATTTTTATGAGTTGGTGTCTGACAAGAGTGGCAACACCTTGCCAAACTCGAATTTTCCTTTGGACTTTATTTGTTATAAAGGGTTGGGAAACGATTCCCATAATTCTGCGTGTTCCTTATTTATTTTATGTTGCCTTAAAATTATTCTAAATGCTAAACGTCGAAAGTGAAAGAAATCGGGCAAAGGTTGAGCCAAGTAGGGACTTGACTGCCACACATTGGGCATATTTTTCGGCGGACATAAAATGCCCCTGTGACAGGTACCTGCTGATAATATTTGATCAATTCTAGCAAATATATACATAAAATATCTAATTTGGCGAAGAGACCGTGGGTTCACTTGCCCCATAAAATAGGCTATAAATCCGCCCTTGGTTCTGGCCAAGTATTTTTTTATATTATTCCTTTTTATAATCCATGCCGTCTTTTACGATAAAAATTTATCCGGATTTAGTATTTAAATCAAACCATAATAGCTACTCGCTTCGTCTCAAAAATTAAAAGATGGTATTTTTCGGATTTTGAGAGTCAAATAAGTTGTTCTTTCACCATGACTTTTTCATGTACCTATTAAATATTTTAAATTATTAATTATTATGATTTATTATACTTTTTATGTAATTTCTAAATATATAACTTATAGTTTTAAAAATTAAAGACTTTATGACCAAATTCACGGTGAAAGTTATATAGTTTTGTATTGGTCTAAATTTGGTGACTTGGTAATGGCAGATACAGTATCGAGGACGGGGTCGACGACGACGTAGTAGCGGAAAACCGTCTTGAAGAGGATTGTAGTCGAGGACGGCAATTGGAGTAAAGAAATAACGATAGGATAGATTTGGGAATGAATACAAGGAAATTCCTTATTTTGTAGTTTTAAGAGTTTCCAAGAAATACCACTTATAAATAGGAAGAGATAGAGAATAATATGGGGATTTTCACGTTATGAGAAAAAACACATTGTAAAAAGGGTTGACTTGAGAGAATATACAAAAGTTGTCTTGTTCATTGATTATCTTTTTCAAGCGCACGTTATTTGATCTTTGTTCACAAGATCCAAAGATTCCATAACCATCTTCACCTCTCTTCTTTCCACATTGCTGTCAGGAGAAAGAACCATCCAAATCATACAATAATTGGGTGGTAGATTCTTTCTTATTACATGTATTGCCATTATCCACATTTATTGCGTGTTTATATTATCATATTTACTAGCATTCATTGAATACAAACATGCTAGTTAACACTGTCAAATATCACTCATCTTACTGATCTCCTACAATATTTGATCTAGAATTTATTATTTTTAACTAAGATTCATCCTTCATTTCATTATTAATTAGTTTAACTAAAAGGCTCAATAATTTTTGATCAAACAGGTTTGACTCTTGAAATTAGAAAAATAACATTTTTTGGGGACATAAGGAGTATTACACACGGGGGTTTTGATAGATTAATTAGCCACTAAATCTGTGCAAAAGTACCAATCTAATGATCGTGACTTTTTGTTCAGTAAAAGATTAATTAGCCTGTAGGTTTTCAAATTTAATTCGACAAAGACAATACTCATATATACTACTAAACTTGTTTACTTTTCTCCATTAATCCACTTTTCCGTGTCCATATATAAAAATTCCGACAAATCCTCAGCAACCCATCACCACAGAACTGATGCCATATACTGATCGACACATATATGCTGGCTTTGAAGCTAGCCCCAGCAAACACGGGCCAATGCACCATTAAAGCTATGGTTTTAACCTATCGGGGTTGAACCCAATTGGTTTGGAAGGTGGTAATCCATATGGATGGTCCAAGATCAAACCCCCCTCAATTTCTTCTGCGCATTGTTTGTCGTGCAGGGTTTGTCTATGTCACGATCCAAAATCCACTAAGGGTCGTGATGGCGCCGAACATCGCTGTCAGGCAAGCCAACTTAATTAATCGATTAACTTCTCTTTTTTATACCTTTGAAATCTAAGACTTTTCCTTCCATTTTTTTCATAAATAAAAAAAAATCACCACTTAAATTCAAATTAAATAATAAATGATTAGTACAAATCTTTTAAAGACTATTCCAGAACCCGGTGTCACAAGTGCATGAGCATCTACTGATAAGGAAAAATAAAATACAATATCCGTCCAAAATACAATGGGCAGGAAATAAATACAATATGCTGAAAGGGACTATACTAGCTACGCGTCGCCTCGAATGATGCAACTCACCTAGTCCCAGAATCATCCGCGCTGCTATGCCCAGTAGGCTGCTAGAGATACATATACCTGTGTAACAAAAATACACAGAAGTGTAGTATGAGTACGTAAACAACGTGTACTCAATGAATATCCCGCCTAATCTCGAAGAAGTAGAGACGAGATGGTCAACTTCGACACTTACTAGAGGTCAATTAACAATATTCTAGAAATGTGAGGAAAATCATTGATTTATAGCCGGAAAACAGGTAAACACATTCAACAAATAATCAAGGGCTTTCAAAGTTTATTCTTTATTATCTTATCAATTTATATCAAGTCACGAAGGGAAAATTTTACGTTTAAAAATCCTCAAGCGACAAATAACATGTGCAAATCACACCGAGGCGACGGCCCGATCCAACAGAAATGTAAACTGTGCACTGCCGAGGGTCGAATGGCCCAAACCATAGATGCATCTATTTAATCTGCCGAGGCGTTCGGCCCGTTCCATAAATAAACACATACCCTGCTCGCGAATCATGCATGCGACGCAGGTACACATAGAGATACATGCTCAATCAGTCAATTAGGAACTTATCGGGGTTATTTATCCAAATAAGACAATTTTTCTTTTTAAAAATTCAGAAAAAATGATGTTTAATCTCTTTTTAAATTCATTTACTAATCCAAGGTGATTTAAGCAATTCAAGCTATCAATAGGTTCATAAACAATCTAAGTGTAACTTGCTTTTGGGTCTTAACTACCCGGACAATAGCATAATAGTAGCTACGCACGGACTCTCGTCATCTCATGCGTACGTAGCCCCCACAAATAGGAGCACATAATTAATAATTACACCTATGGGGACATTTCCCTCTTACAAGGTTAGAAAGGAGACTCACCTCGCTCCGAAGATCCAAACTGGCATTCCACACCCTTCCGAAGACTATAATTGATGCGTATGCTCCAAAACTAGCAAATGGTTACGCAAATCTATTAATGTAGGCTCAATTATTCATTACAATCTAATTTATAGCAATTTCTAACTCTGATCGAAAATTTGACCAAAATGCCCTCGGGCCGACGTGCCCGGAATCCGAAATTTTCCAAATATAAAGATTACCCATGACCTTAGAAACTCAAATATATAATTTACTCCTAATTCTATGTTCAAATTAGTGGTGAAATCCAATTTATCAAGTTTTCTAGGTTTTCTTTCAAAATTCCAACTTCCCCATAATTTTCATATCTAATTCCATGATATAATCTCGTATTTAACTTGGAAATGAGTAGGAGTAACTTACCTTAACATAGATGACGAAATCCCTTCTTGGAGCCCTCTAAAAATCGCCCCAAGCCATGAAAAATATGAGAGAAATGAACTCACCCCGATTTTAAACAACCATTTTGCCCCAACTATTTTCGTTTCTACAGAAATATTTTCGCTTTTGCGGTCTCTCTTTTGCGGAAAATCCGCCGTTTCTGCGGCTTCCTCTGGGCCTATCCTTTTCCGCTTCTGCGACATATCATCCGCAGATGCGGCCCGCTTTTGCAGAACCCTGACCACATCTGCGGTCCTCGCTAGGCTGCCCATTCTCGCTTGTGCGATCCACCTTCCGCTGATACGGTCCCACTTATGTGGAACCTTGACCGCATATGCGGTCCACAAGCATTTGACCATAAATCGCTTCTGCAGCTCCTTTTTTGCTTCTGCGGGGCCGCTTCTGCGGCTACCCAACCGCAGAAGCAGAAACACCAGCAACCAGATCATTCAGATATTCTTCAACTCTCAAATTTGATCCGTTAACCATCCGGAATTCACCCGAGGCCCCCGGGACCTCAACCAAACCTACCAACAAATCCCAAAACACATTATGAACTTGCTCGAGGCCTCAAATTATATTAAACAACGCTAAAACCATGAATTGCACCCCGATTCAAGTTTTATGAACTTCGAAATTTCAAACTTCTATTTCCGATGTTTAAACCTACCAAATCACATTCGATTGACCTCAAATTTTGTGCATATTTCATATTTGACATTAAGAACCTACTCTAGCTTTCGGAATTAGATTCCGACCCCGATATCAAAAAGTCCACTTCCGGTCAAACTTCTCAAAAACCTCAAAATTTCTATCTTTAGCCAAATGGCTCCAAAATGACCTACGGCCTCCGAATTCACTTCCGATCGCGACCCCAACTCCAGAATCACCATACAAAACTATTCACAATCTCGGAATCCCAAACGGACATCGATAACACTTTAATGAAGTTCAAGCCAAACTTAAGAAATTTCTTCCAAGATGCTAACTTCCACAATAGGCGCCAAAACGCTCCCGGCTTATCCAAAACCCATACGAGCGTACGCCCCAAGTCCGAAATCATCATACGAACATGCTGGAACCTTCAAATCCCGATTCTGAGGTAGTTTACTCAAAATTCCAATCCTAGTTCATTCTTTCAACTCTAAGCTTCCGAAAAAAGAATTCTCTTTCCAAATCAACTCTGGACTTCCCAAAATTCAATTCCGACCACGCGTACAAGTCATAATACCTGAAATTAAGCTATTTATGGCCTCAGACTGTTTAATGGAGCGCTAGTACTCAAAACGATTGGCCGGGTCGTTATATTCCCTCCCACTTAAACATACGTTCGTCCTCGAACGTGCTGAGAACTTCTTTGGAGTGGTCTAAAATTGCTGTCTAACTTCTCATGTACCTTCTCGTGCTACCACAACTCAGTTGAGCATATTAGCTCAATTAATTTCAAAGATATTCCGTTTTATTCAACCAAATAAGCCTTAAAGCCCAATTCCAACATCCGAAATTCTATTCCCGACCTGTTTCCAACATATGATCACCGTATCAATTACTACACGCTGTACCTAAACATGACTGCATACCTTAGCTGAATTCACGCCTTGCATCACTTTACTCACCGGATCCTAATAACATTTTCTGATCAACTTAGTCGAATTCCTACTAATCTGATGCTCCCATTGCACCCCATGACAAACATAGGTCTTACTCCAACTCTTATAATACCGTCACGGCGGGAGAGATGTGCAGAAATTCATAACCAACTGCCAAATCAACAATTCATTGGGTCTATACTCCTGTCAAGAACCATCACTGCATTCTGGGCCGAATAATGGCCTTAGACCCTTAAAGTACTTCATATATTTGGATTGCACGAATCTTAAAACCAATAATCTCGTCTCACCCAGTACGAACTACTCAAGCAATATGCCACCCTGGACATGATCAAAATTCTCAATTGATGCCACAATGTGCCAATAGGCTACCGATTCGAACGCGATACAAGGAAGATGAAAAAAGAACTATGAAAGGAGATCCAATAACCCCGCTCACGAATCATACATGCTACGCGGGCACACAACTAACATGAGCTTTCCTCATAAAAATAGGAAACAAAACACATAAATAGATACGGGGAACTGTACTCAGCCTCACACTGTTATGGCCCGCAACCCGATCCGATCAACATAACCATGGCAGCGTGCCACCCGATCCTCATGTAGAACTCACATAAGGAGATACACATCGAGCTAAATTGCTCATTACAATAAAATATCGAATCTCGGTCACAAGCACGCTAAGTGTATAATGCGATCTTGGCATGGACAGATCCTCAACGCATAAAAAATCTCTCAAGCCGTCTCACAACTCCCGCGGTGCAACGTATCTCTACATGAAATATCCGGCAACGAAATAACACCCTGACTACTCCATAAGGAGCGCATTACTGAAATGAACGCAACTGGCCTGACATAGAGCCTATATTCATATTTAAATCCATCCACCGACCTCAAGTCGATCCTGATCATATCAAACTAAGCCAATAGCCTCTCAAGGGTCCACACTAATTTCCCTCTTCTCATAACACACAAGAACTACCTCCATAACCGGAGTACTCATCCACAGTCCACAACCTAGTAACTGAGTGCCCTCCAGGTATATATTCTCAATTTAACGACATTATTGCAACACTCCATACTTGGTTTTAATCTTTAATCATCAAAAACCATTTTCCTGCTCATCCGAGCTCGCGACATCCTTGTCAACACCAAACTGCAACCTTGGTCTTCACCTCAAATTCCATACTACTCACTGCACCCAACGTGCTAATATACGATAGGACATGCCTTTCATTATAACTCTGGAACCGCTAACAGGTTAACACTGCATCATATGAAAACTTTTCACTTAACTGACTTCAGAAGATCCATAGTATCACATAGGTAAATTCTCACAACTGTAGAATGTGCAAATCTCTAAGCAGTGGTCTAAGCCACCATAGCCCTTCCGGAATTTGCTTCCACATAACAAGCCGTAACAGTAGAATGCTTCAGAATGATATCAATTACGACGGCTGACAAGCCTCATGTGCACCGCCACAAATCACTTACATAACTTAATCACGTTGAAAGAGCTGATCTCTACCACCAACGTGCCAACTAAACTATGGCTTACCAGCCTATCTTTTTCGATCCACCCCAATTACCTCAGAAATAATATTAATTCCATCCAACACATAACATACTCCATCTGCACTCATCTCGAGTGACCTTGAATCACGAGACCATGCTGTCTTAAATGCCACAAACTAATTCATAACTCTCAAATGCTATACTGCAAGTTAAAATATCATAGAACATTTTGGGCACCTTCTCATAAGCTGCTACAGAGCTTTATTCTTAACTGTACTTATAGGCTCGAAATCATTAGGTACCACACTTTATCTTTGAATTTCACTAGGACCGCTGCTGAGAGCCACCCGCTCTGACTTGGCCCCGAATATAATCAATTCCATAAATCTTCTAGCACATGGATGCCCCATTGGTGAAGCATCTGGCAGAATCACTTCCCTAGGAACCCGCATCTCTACAAAGCACAATCCTGAATCCTTCCCCAGGTTTGAACATGGGCCAATAAGGCCAACAATAGCCCACTTTTAATAATTCCTTTGCTCAAATTACCACTTATGGTCTGTTCTCGTAGCTGAAATAGCCCATCAATATGCTAATACCCAGAAACCTCACAAGTAGTTAACCATGCAACCCAATCATAAGTGGTGGGACTCTCCCACTTAGCTTAAAGCCATTATTTCACAACTCTAGAATTCACCAAGATTCCCTAGCTTTCATCGACATACCCTTGCGCGATCAACCGCATAAATTCTCGAATTCCTTCCGCAAAGCCCCATTCTTTTATACTCTGATTCACCCACTTCATTCGCACAACCGATCTCTCTGCTACATAACCGATAAAATTCTTCACAGGAGCCTCGCCAACCACGCGACTGCTAACCTGCTCACTTGGGTAACCCACCTATAGAAAGCTTTCCCCGACATCTTCCAATGCTGCTGCACGGGGTACAATCACTTCGACATCAATGACCCTTCCTGAGTCTGAGCTCACTCTCCAACTGCACAAGTCCATTTACCCCTCGTGGACATCATTTAAATGTGCGACAACATTCTTCCAATTCAAAGTCATGCTGCATCCTTCTTCATTTAAGCGGCACCTTTCCATTACATTAAATCTCCTACCGCATGATAGCCTATACTCTAATTAATTCCGTAAGCTTTAATTGCCAGCCACTAAAATCCCAAATTATTCCAAACTCTCCTTAGTCGTATAGTCATCTCATTGCCAAGCCCTTACACATCTCTGCTGCTCTCCCACTTTGGGCAACTCACTTCTTTAATCAACTGCTCGGCCTGAGCTCCCTAAGCCTGGCCCTTTAGAAATTTAAAACTCCGCCTGACACTTCCCATATATCCTTCTTATCTTTTGTTGCTCAGTCATTGTCTTAATAAAATTTATCTTCATAGTACTTGAATCCACAATGTGCTACTAACTCCAAACTTTTCCGAAGGTTATCTTTCTCAAACCGCCACATTTGAAATACTGATCCAATCCAAAACCACCACACACTATGATATCTGATAGTTGCATCTCCGATACTATTTCCCGATGTCCTTCCCCAAAGGCGGATTGTATAAGATCATAACACCGACAAAATTTATACGTTCAATTAGGACAACAGTACCCCATCATAGGAGAAAACTCCACTACGCTTGCAATTACCAAGTCTCATTACTTCCACTAGCCCACATCTGACCATCCTTAGTTCGATTGCTTTTCCCTCCGCCGGAAACAAAATATTGAATCTCTTGATTATGTGCTGAGTAAACCTCCCTTGAAGTCATTCACTGGCCCGACACGTGGTCAAAATATCCTACCATTATAAAAATTCCGCGGAACAATTGTTCATAAACATCGAGGCAACTTGTGCCTAGCCTAGAGCCCTCAGAAGTACCGCTACTGGGCTGAAACCATCAAAGGTCCTTCTACAACGCGACGATAATAATCCAATTAGCTATGCCGGGAGAAATATCTCGTATCCCCTCTGTAGTACCATTACGGTTCTTCAATTCTCGATTTATAACAAGCGCTTTGCATCGCATAAGATTGAGTAGGAAGGAACAAAGGCATAAGCCTCACAGGAATCAAATCACACGATAAGGAATCAAGAAAGGAAGTACTCCTAACAGTCCTGCAGCCTCCCGAGGATAAGTACAGACGTCTCTATACCGATCCGCGAGACTATACTAGACTTGCTCATGACTCGTGAGACCCTAGAAACCTAGTGCTCTGATACCATGTTGTCACAACCCAAAATCCACTAAGGGTCGTGGTGGCGCCGGACACCGCTATCAGGCAAGCCAACTTAATTAATCGATTAACTTCTCTTTTTAATACCTTTGAAATCTAAGACTTTTCCTTTCATTTTTTTCATAAATAAAAAAAAGATCACCACTTAAATTCAAATTAAATAATAAACGATTAGTACAAATCTTTTGAAGACCATCCCAGAACCCAGTGTCACAAGGGCATGAGCATCTACTGATAAGGAAAAATAAAATACAACATCTGTCCGAAATACAATGGACAGGAAATAAATACAATATGCTGAAAGGGACTATACTAGCTACGGGTCGCCTCAAATGATGCAACTCACCTAGTCCCAGAATCATCCGCGCTGCTACGCCCAGTAGGCTGCTAGAGATACATATACCTGTGTAACAAAAATGCACAGAAGTGTAGTATGAGTACGTAAACAACGTGTACTCAATGAGTATACCGCCTAATCTCGAAGAAGTAGAGACGAGATGGTCAACTTGGACACTTACTAGAGGTCAATTAACAATATTCTAGAAATGTGAGGAAAATCATGGATTTATATAGTAGTTCTAATTCACGAAGCCGGAAAACAGGTAAACACATTCAACAAATAATCAAGGGCTTTCAAGGTTTATTCTTTATTATCTTATCAATTTATATCAAGCCACGAAGGGAAAATTTTACGTCTAAAAATCCTCAAGCGACAAATAACATGCTTAAATCACACTGAGGCGACGGCCCGATCCAACAGAAATGTAAACTGTGCACTGCCGAGTGCCGAACGGCCAGAACCATAGATGCATCTATTTAATCTGCCGAGGCGTTCGGCCCGTTCCATAAATATACACATACACTGCTCGCGAATCATGCATGCGACGCAAGTACACATAGAGATATATGCTCAATCAGTCAATTAGGAACTTATCGGGGATATTTATCCAAATAAGACAATTTCTTTTTTTAACAATTCAGGAAAAATGATATTTAATCTCTTTTTAAATTCATTTACTAATACAAGGTGATTTAACCAATTCAAGATATAAATGAGTTCATAAATAATTCAAGTATAACATGCTTTTGGGTCCTAACTACCCGGACAATAGTATAATAGTAGCTACACACGGACTCTCGTCACCTTGTGCGTGCGTAGTCCCCACAAATAGGATCACATAATCAATTATTACACCTATGAGGATATTTCCCTCTTACAAGGTTAGAAAGGAGACTCACCTCGCTCCGAAGATCCAAACCGGCATTTCACGCCCTTTCGAAGACTCTAATTGATGTGCCACGCTCCAAAACTAGCAAATGGTTACGCAAATCTATTAATATAAGCTCAATTATTCATTACAATCTAATTTATATCAATTCCTAACTCCGATCGAAAAGTTATCCATAATGCCCTCAAGCCCACGTGCCCGGAATCCGAAATTTTCTGAAGATAAAGATTATCCATGACCTTAGGAACTCAAATATATAATTTACTCCTAATTCCATGTTCAAATTCATGGTGAAATCCAATTTATCAAGTTTTCTAGGTTTTCTTCCAAAAATCCCAACTTCCCTACAATTTTCATGTCTAATTCCATGATATAATCTTGTATTTAACTTGGAAATGAGTAGGAGTAACTTACCTTGACATAGATGACAAAATCCCTTCTTGGATCCCTCTAAAAATCGCCCCAAGCCATGAAAAATATGAGATAAATGAACTCACCCCGATTTTAAACAACCATTTTGCCCCAGCTATTTTCGTTTCTGCGGAAATATTTCCGCTTCTGCGGTTTCTCTTTTGCGGACAATACGCCGCTTCTGCGGCTTTCCCTAGGCCTATCCTTTTCTTCTTCTGCGACATGTCATCCGCAGATGCGGTCCCACTTCTGCGGAACCCTGACCGCATCTGCGGTCCTCCCTAGGCTGCCCATTCTCGCTTCTGCGATCCACCTTCTGCAGATGCGGTCCCGCTTCTGCGGAACCTTGACCGCATCTGCGGTCCACAAGCCTTCGGCCATATATCGCTTCTGTGGCTCCTTTTTCGCTTCTGCGGGGCTGCTTCTACGGCTACCCAACCGCAGAAGCGGAAACACAAGCAACTAGATCCTTCAACTATTCTTCAACTCCCAAATTTGATCTGTTAACCATCCGAAATCCACCGAGGCCCCTGGGACCTCAACCAAACCTACCAACCAATCCTAAAACACATTATGGACTTGTTCAAGGCCTCAAATCATATCAAACAATGCTAAAATCATGAATTACACCCCAATTCAAGCTTTACGAACTTCGAAATTTCAAACTTCTATTTCCGATATTTAAACCTATCAAATCACATCTGATTGACCTCAAATTTTGCGCACAATTCATATTTGACATTACGGACCTACTCCAGCTTTCAGAATCAGATTCCGACACCGATATCAAAAAGTTTACTTCCGGTCAAACTTCTCAAAAACCTCCAAATTTCTATCTTTATCCAAATGGCTCCAAAATGACCTACGGCCTCCGAATTCACTTCCGATCGCGCCCCGACTCCAGAATCACACTATGGAACTATTCACAGTCTCAGAATCCCAAACGAACATCGATAACACTGAAATGCACTTCAAGCCAGACTTAAGATATTTCTTCCAAAATGCTAACTTCCACAATAGGTGCCAAAATGCTTCCGGGTTATCCAAAACCCAATTCGGGCATATTCCCAAGTCCAAAATTATCATACGAACCTGCTGGAACCTTCAGATCCTGATTCCGAGGTCATTTACTCAAAATTCCAATCCTAGTTCATTCTTTCAACTCTAAGCTTCCGAAATAAGAATTCTCTTTCCAAATCAACTCTGGACTTCCCAAAATTCAATTCCGACCACGCGTACAAGTCATAATACATGAAATTAAGCTGTTATGGCCTCAGACGGCTGGACGGAGTGCTAGTACTCAAAACGACCGGTCGGGTCGTTACAACCTAGTGCAGTTTATATCCCTTGTGTGGTTTGCAGCCTATACATTAGGGGAGGTTTACTCAGTGCGCACAAAGTGCTTACCATAGAGTGCTCACCCGATGGGCAGAGGTTGTGGCAGAGGTTGTGGCAGAGGTTGTCGCGACTACGGTTTTACCCTCTTACAAAAAAAAAGCTATGGGTTCAACTGAATATAATATATAATTTTAGCTTATTAATATATTTACTGAAAATATACTTCATTTGTTTTAATTTACAAGACACATTTCCCTTATTGAGAGTAAAATTGTGTAAAGTTTGACCAACATTCTAAACTGTATTGTCTTTATCATTGACATGAGAAAAATTGTAACTTATAGTATTTCTCAATTAGTTTTTGAATATCTAAATTTTAATTTTAAAAAATTGAGTTAAACTAATCCAATTTAGCGTCAAAGTTTAGTCAAATTAATTTTCGATAAGCGAAATGTGTCATTTAGATTGAAGGAATTTTTACCTAGCTATACTATATTAGAAACTTATTTACCTATGTTCTCTATGCTTTGTAGTTTTTAATAAGTATCTAAATTTTTTCTTACAAATTGTATACATATCTCCTTAAAAAGCTCCTACCCCATTATTAGTGCCTTCAATTAAGGGATTCAATTACATTCTTTCCTTTTTCCCCTCTCCTCTTCTCTCTCCTTTTTTTTTTGAAATTTTTACCTGCTATAGCAAGGTTAACACCTAATTTATTTTAAATAAATAATATTTAAAAAAATTATATTCTATAGATACCTTTTAAGGTTTATAGAAAAATATTTAATTTTGGTTTCCTCCTAGCCTTAAGCCACTAAATACGCTAATCAGTTATATTTTTTTTCTTTCTCTCTCTACTTTGATACATCCCATTCTCCCAAAGTTTCATGGACCTCTTCCTCTTAACCAAAATAACTCCAATAAAGGCAAAACTGATATTGATTATTGGAACAACATTTTAGTACGAAACAAAAATCTATCAAAACCTTAATAAGCCAACATGAAAATATGCACAAAAAAGCAATTGAAGACAAAGAAGACAAAAGCCTAAATTGTGGCGTAAGCGCGTGCTATTTAATTAAGGAGAAATCGCAGCCTTGGAGTTTATCAAAATCGGAATTTTACGAAAACAATCAGAATCAGAAAGGAAGAAGAAGAAGAAACATACTGGAGTTGGCATATTATTCATGTCCGCGAATATCAAAATCAGAATCTCTGATTTCTGATTTCTTTGATTTCTCAATTTCTTCTTCTTTCTCTCATCGCTACTTATGGAATCATGGTCGGAATCCGATGGGTCGTCGGAAAATTGTTGACTAAAATAGGTCATCTAAAGTATGGGGTTGAGCAATTTGAAAATTCTGTTACCTTTTTTTTAATTGCATTTTAATGTATTTCGCTGAATTTATATGTATTTTATTGTATTCACTATCTTTTTTTTCATTGTAATTCAATGTATCTCGTTGTATTCCATGTATTTCATTGTATTCGGTGTCTTTTTTCTCATTATATTTCAATGTGTCCCTCTGTGTTCTATCTATTTCATTGTATCCATTGTCTCTCTATATGCAATAAATGTATTCATATATTTTTTTAATTAAGATAATTTATGTATTATATAATTTCTCTGAATATTGCTATATTTTTGGGGTATTTTATGGTTGAGAATCTTTTTTATAACTAAAAAATACAAAATTTATGTATTATAATTGAGTTTGTTGAGTTATATTAGGAGTCTATTATGTTAATTGATTCACTTTTTGTTTTAAAAACAATGTAATCCCCTATTTCACGCCGTGAATACAGTAGAATTCAATAATCTGTTCAGCTGTAATCCCATATTTCACTCCATGAATATAGTCTAATACACTCGAATACAAAAACCGATTAGCTGGACTTTCCTGATTCACGCCTATTTTTGCTATGTATTCATGAATACAATAGCTTAAATACATCAAGTACATCTTATAACCACATAAAAGGTATCTGTAACCCATAATATAGCAAACAGTATCTATAGATGGCTAATTACTACTAAAAAATAGTGCTTTATTGTAACGATTTGGCCGATAATTTTTTGAATTTACACCCCAATCCCCTATTAACTTCTTTCCCCATGATTTTTTATGCTATTTTGATTTTTTGGGATGTTCATTTTCAAGTTTCGGAGAGTTTTGGGACACTTAGTCTCTAAACGACAGTTTAAGTGTTGGAAAATTGACCGTAGTTAGAACAATATGAAGACGGACTCAGAATGGAAATCTGATGATTTTGTTAGCTCCGTTAGGTGATTTCGGGCTTAGGGGTGTGTTTGGATTGTGTTTTGGAGGTCCGAAGCTAATTTAGGCTTGAAATGCCGAAAGTTGAATGTTTGAAGTTTCTGGTTCGATAGTGAGATTTTGATTCGAGGGTCAGAATGGAATTCCGAGAGTTACAGTAGTTCCATTGTGTCATTTAGGATGTGTGTGTCAAATTTCAGGTCATTCGAATGGGGTTTGGCTGGGTTTTTGGTAAAAAGCGTAAGTTAGAAGATTTTAGAGTTCTTAGGCTTAAATCCGATGCGAAGTAGGTGTTTTGATGTTGTTTCGAGTATTCCGAAGATTGAAACAAGTTTGAATGATGTTTTAGGATTGGTTGGCATGTTTTGTTATGGTCCCGGGGGCCTCGAATGTGTTTCGGATGCTCAACGAGACATTTTGAAACTTGTAGAAATTGAAGAAAATATTGCAGTAGCCCAGTTCTGGTTTTCTTCTTTGCGTTCGCGAGGGGGTCTCGCATTTGCGAAGAGGAGCTGGGGCTGGGGGGAAGGTTGTGCTTCATATTTGTCAAGTGCATCCCACGTTCGCGAAGGGTTGTGTAGTAGAGCTGAAGGTTTGGCCTTCGCAATCGCGAGGGAGGTCCCGCGTTCGCGAAGGGGTGTGGTCTTGAGTTATGCGTTCGCGAGAAGGGAGCCGCGTTCGCAATTTACTTGGAAGCTGAGCTTCGCGTTCGCGAGTAAGGAGTCGCGTTCGTGAAGAAGGAAAAATGGTCAACGTCAATTTGTGCTTCGTGAACGCGAGGCTTTGACCTCGTTCGCAAAGAAGGATTTTGAATGTCTAGGCAGAATGTTTTAAAAGGCTTATTTTGCGAATTTTAGCCAAGTTTCCTCCATTGTTAGGCAATTTTGAAGAGGGTTGAAGAGGGATTCAAGGGGAATCACTTGGAGGTAACATTTTTGACTTCATAACTCGTTTTTATGTGATTAAATACCTGATTAGTGGTGGAAAATCTGGGAGAAATGGGTAATTAGGGCTTGAGTTTAAGAGAACCAAAAAAGGGTATTTTGAAGGGCCAATTGAACTCCGATTTTAGTGTTCTTGTTATGCATAGACTCGTGAGAGTATGAGGATTCCGAAAATATAAATTTCACCTGATTCCGAGACGTGGACCTGGGGGGGAATTTTGGTTATTTTATCTAATTTAGCGTATTAGCTTAGAATTTAATTATAGAATCAGTTACTTGAAGTGTTATTTACATTATGAAATTTAATTGGATAGATTTGGTCCATTTGGAGTCAGATACTTGTGGAAAAGGCGTGGTTTCGGGTTGACTTGCACTTGTTCGAGGTAAATGGCTTGTCTAATCGTATGTGGGGGGACCTTTCCCCTTAGGATTGATATTGTGGTAATTTAAATGCCTCGTACGTAAGAGGTGACGAGCGCGTACTTGTACTATTATTGAAAATTTGGTTTTTCATTGAAAATAGCCTTGAATTGTGTTCTTCTTTTTCTTGCTTACACTGTTTGGAAACTAAACCTGCTGTTAGCCTAGAGAAGCATGTCTACTTGCCTAAATTGCTCAATTTGCCTTAACTTCCTTATTTGTATTACGTAAACCATGCTAGTATAGGATTACTTGCTTCACTTTGATATGCAATTGATTGGATTGAATTTTTTTTGTTGTTGCGTATTTACTTTGGGACTACGGGACGGTATCCCGGGGGCTCCCCTGTATGTTTACTTTGGGACTACAGAATTGTATTCCGGGTGATCCCCCTGCACTTTTACATTGGAACTACGAGATTGCACCTGGTAGATTCCCACGCATTTACGAGTTGGACTGCGGTACTGCACCCGAGCGATCCACTGGATATGGTATTTATATTTGGGGACTACAGGACGGTATCCTAGGACATCCCCGATTGTTATCTTGGAGCTGTGCTGTATTCTCTTATTGTGTTTTACTTTCCTCAGTGATAGTTCTTGCTTTCCTTCATATCTCGTGTTACTTATTTACACTGCTTATTTCACACTGTTAAACCTTATATCTTATTTAACCTCAGTAGGGCCCTGACCTTCCTCGTCACTACCCAACCGAGGTTAGGCTTGACACTTACTGAGTACCACTATAGTGTACTCATGCCCTTCCTACGCATGTTTTTTATGTGCAGATCCAAGTACCTCTACTCAAGCTTACCATTCTTGAGGTGAGGCAATTCTACTGGACTTCGAGGTATATCTACCGTGTCTGCAAACTAAGGAGTCTCTTTCTATTCTTGCATCTAGTATTTAGCCCTTCTGTACTTTATGTTCTTGTTAGACATTCCAGAGATTAGAGCTATGTATTATTTTTCTCAGCTTGTGGATCCGTGAGTTTTTGGGTTTTGGGATAGTGTATCAAATTTTTAAGAAGTTATGTGTATATGCCGAGCGGCATTTAAATATTATTTCTTTCAGTTATTTCGGCCTTTGATTATTTATTTCGCAAGATTAGTGTTTTTTTCGCATTTGTTAGACTTACCTAGTCGTAGAGACTAGGTGCCATCACGATAGTTCACGGAGGGCAAACTAGGGTCGTCACAAGTTGGTATCAGAGCTCTAGATTCATAGGAGTCATGGAGCACAAGCCGATTTATTAGAGTCTCGATGATCGGTACGGAGAAGTTTGTACTTATCTACAAGAGGCTATGTAACTGTTAGGAATATTTCACCTTAATTTAGTTCCTTGTCATGCGATATTTTTGATATCCTAATTCTAAACTTCTGTCTTTCTATTCTCTCATAGATAGTGAAGACATGTGCTACTCGAGATGACCATGCACCTGTGCCCCCTACTGGAGCCGTCAGAGGCCGGGGTCGGGAGAGGCCGAGGACGCACTCGTGGTGAAGCCAGAGCACCTGCATGAGCTGCCGCCAAGGTACCACCAGAAGTACCAGCCGGAGTCCAGACATCTGATACGTCTGCCACCACTACTCTAGCACTCCAGGAGACTTTAGCACAATTTATAGCATTTACACTACTTTGGCTCAGGCAGGGTTGCTTCCCCTTGCTGCAGCCACATCCCAGATCGGGGGAGAAGCACAGAGTCCCGCCGCCGCACTCCTAAGCAGCGAGTGCGTGTTGATCAGGTCCCAGATGTTATTCCTGCAATGCCTGCAGTGCCAGTTTAGCCCGAGGACAGGGCAACGACTTCAGAGGATGAGCAGCGGGGACTTGAGAGGTTCAAAAAATATGATCCTACTGTATTCAGTGGTTAGCATCAGTGGATGCCTTGGGATTTTTGGAGGAGTGCTGCCGTATTCTCCGTATTATGGGCATATCAGGATCGAGCGAGGTTTCTTTCACTACTTTCCAGCTTTGAGGAGCCGCCTATCAGTGGTGGCATGCTTATGAGTTACACAGTCCGGATGAGGCAACTTCCCTGACTTGGGCTCAATTTTCAGATATGTTCACGAAGAAGTATGTCCCCCAGAGTCTTAGGGACGCCTGGCACGTGGAGTTTGAGCATTTGTGCCAGGGTACTATGACAGTCTCGGAGTATGCTGTCCGTAACATCGACTTGGCTAGACATGCACCGACTTTTGTTTCTAAGGTTCGCGAGAAGGTTCGCCGGTTCATTGAGGTGCTTATTACCATCATCAGATCTAGCATGGCTCGTGAGTTAGAGATGGATATATCTTATTAGTAGGTGTTGAACATTGCTAGTTGGATTGAGGGTATGCATACTAGGCACAGAGAGGAGAGGGAGGCCAAGAGGTCTCGAGAGTCGAGCTATTACTGTGGTGCCCGTGCCCCAGCTACAAGTCATCATGGTAGGGGTCATATGGGTCGCCCCGTTCATTCAGCTCTTTCAGCAGCCAGTGGTACTCCAGCTCCACCTAGGCCTCATGAGCCTTATTATGCACATCCAGTCTCTAGTGCGCCTCCTGCACGGGGTGCTTTTAGTGGTCAGTCCAGAAGACCTGGCCCGAGCCAATCACAACCACCATGGCTTCCTAGAGCTTTTTTTGACTGTGGTGAAACATGCCATATGGTGAGGGATTGCCCCAGACTTAGGTAGGGTGCACCCCCGCAGACTCCTCAGCCACAGCAGACCCCATAGAGCTCTCAGGCTATGGTCCCAGCACCAATTGTTACTCTACTGGCCCAGCCAGCCATATGTGGAGGTCGGAGAGGTAGTGGTCTCCCTTGAGGGAAAGGCCAGGCCAGGCCAGATATTATGCTCTTCCAGCTTGTACTGAGGGTGTCGCCTCCGATTCTGTCATCACAGGTACTATCTTGGTCTGTCATAGAGATGCACCAGTTCTCTTCGATCCAGGCTCCACTTATTCTTATGTGTCTTCTTATTTTGCCCCACGTTTGGGTATACTTTGGTATTCTTTGAGTTCCTTAGTTTATGTTTCTACTCCTGTGGGAGATTCTCTTGTTGTGGACCGCATTTATCTGTCATGTTTGGTTGTCCTTGATGGTTTGAGACCAGGGCCGACTTATTATTTCTCAGCATGGTTGATTTTGATATTATCTTGGGCATGGACTGGTTGTCTCCCCTTTATTCTATTCTTGATTATCACGTCAAAATCATGACACTGGCCATGTCAGGTGTACCACGTATTGAGTGGAGGGGTGCTTTAGGTCACACTCCCAGTAGAGTTATTTCTTTCCTTAAGGCTCAGTGTATGGTTGATAAAGGTTGTAATGCGTACTTAGCTTATGTGAGAGATGCCAGTATGGATACTCCTTCTATTAACTCAGTCCCAGTAGTACAGGAGTTCCCTGATGTGTTTCCAGCTGATCTTCCGGGCATGCCACCCGATAGAGACATTGATTTTTTCATTGATCTGTTGTCGGGCACTCATCCTATTTCTATCTCTCCGTACCGTATGGCTCCTCCTGAGTTGAAGGAGTTGAAGGAGCAATTGAAGGAATTACTTGATAAGGGTTTCATTTGACCCAGTATATTGACTTGGGGTTCTCATGTATTATTTGTGAAGAAGAAGGATGGTTCTATGCGCATGTGTATTGATTACCGCCAATTGAATAAGGTGACAGTGAACAACCTCTATCCTTTGCCTTGTATTAATGACTTGTTAGGTGCTTGTGTGTTTTCTAAGATTGACTTGTGTTGAGGCTATCATCAATTGAAGATTCAGGAGCCAGATATCCCGAAGACTGCCTTCAAGACTCGGTATGGTCATTACAAGTTCCTTGTTATGTTATTTGGGCTGACTAATGCCCCAGCACCCTTCATGCATCTGATGCACAGTGTTTTCAGGCCATATCTTGATTCGTTCGTGATCATTTTTATTGATGACATTTTGTTATATTTCCGGAGTCGGGGAGATCACGAGCAGTACCTGAGGGAAGTGCTCCAGACCTTGAGAGAGAAGAAGTTGTATGCTATGTTCTCAAAATGTGAGTTTTGGCTGGATTTCGTGGCGTTTTGGGGTCATGTGGCCTCGAGAGAGGGTATTCAGGTGGATCCGAAGAAAGTGGAGGCCGTGCAGAGTTGGCCCAGACCATCCTCAGCTATAGAGATCCGTAGTTTTCTTGGCTTGGTGGGTTATTACTGCCGATTTGTTTAGGGGTTTTCATCTATTGCAGTACCTATGACTAGACTAACCTAGAAGGGTGCTCCGTTCCAATGGACGGAAGAGTGCGAGGAGAGCTGACTACAGCCCCAATTTTGATATTGCCTACCTGTTCGAAGTCTTATAGTGTATATTATGATGCCTCGAGAGTTATCCTTGGAGCGGTATTGATGTAGGAAGGTAGGGTGATTGCCTACGCGTCCAGACAGCTGAAGATATATGAGAAGAGTTATCCGGTCCATGATCTTGAGTTAGCTTCCATTGTTCATGCCTTGAAGATCTGGTGTCATTACTTGTATGGTATGCCTTATGAGATATATACTGATCACTATAGTTTGCAGCATCTGTTCAAGCAGAAGGACCTTAATTTGTGTTAGAGGAGATGGCTAGAGCTGCTGAAGGATTATGACATCACTTTCTTGTATCACCCGGGCAAGGCCAATATAGTGGTTGATGCTTTGAGACGCCGGGCAGAGAGTTTGGAGAGTTTGGCTTATTTACCAGCCAGAAAGGCCTATGGCAATGGATATTCAGGTCCTAGCCAGCCAGTTTGTGAGATTGGATCTTTCGGAGCTCAATCGGATTCTAGCTTATGTGGTCTCTCGGTCTTCCTTGTTTGATCGTATCCGGGAGCGTTAGTTTGCTGACCCTCATTTGCTTGTCCTCAATGACAAAGTGTTGCATGGCGATGCTCGAGATGTGAGTATTGGTGCTGATGGAGTACTAAGGATGCAGGGTTGAGTTTGTGTACCCAATGTTGATGGGCTTCGAGAGTTGATTCTGGAGGAGGCCCATAGTTTTCGATTTTCCATTTATTCGGGTGCCGCAAAGATCTATCAAGATTTGAGGCAACACTGCTGGTGGAGGCAGATGAAGAAGGATATAGTTGGGTTTGTAGCTCGGTGCCTTAATTGTCAGTAGGTGAAGTATGAGCACCAGAGGTCGGGTGGATTGCTTCAGCAGATAGAGATTCCGGAGTGGAAGTGGGAGCGGATCACCATGGACTTCATATCTGGGCTCCCATGGACTTTGAAGAAGTTCGATGCCATTTGGGTTATTGTGGATCGGCTGACCAAGTCCGCACATTTCATCCCTGTGTGTACTACCTATTTCTCGGAGCGGTTGGCAGAGATTTATATTCGGGAGATTGTCCGTCTGCATGGTATTCTAGTTTCTATTATTTCAGACAGAGGTACTCAGTAGAGCCGTACAGCAGGAGTTAGGTACTCGGGTGGAGTTGGGCATAACATTTCACCCTCAGACGGACGGACAGTCCGAGCGCACTATTCAGATTCTTGAGGATATGCTTTGTGCGTGTGTCATTGAGTTTGGAGGTTCTTGGGATCAGTTCTTGCCATTGGCGGAGTTTCCCTACAATTACAACTATCAGTCCAGCATCCAGATGGCGCCATACGAGCCCTTATATGGTAGGCAATGTAGATCTCTGGTAGGTTGGTTCAAGTCAGGTGAAGCTAGATTATTTGGCACAGACTTGGTCCAGGATGCTTTGGAGAGAGTCAATGTGATTCAGGATAGACTCCGTACAGCCCAGTCCAGACAGAAGAGTTACGTGGACCGGAAGGTTCATGATGTTTCCTATATGGTTGGAGAGCGGGTTCTTCTTCGGGTTTCGCCTATGAAGGGTGTTATGAGATTTGGGAAGAAGGGGAAGTTGAGTTCGTAGTTTATTGGCCCTTTTGAGATATTGAGGCGTGTTGGGGAGGTTGTCGTCTTGGGGAGGTTGCTTACGAGCTTGCCTTGACTCCCAGCTTGACGGGAGTTCATCCATTATTTCATGTTTTGATGCTCCTAAGGTATCACGGTGATCCGTCGCACGTGTTAGATTTCAGCTCAGTCCAGTTGGAAAAGGATCTATCTTATGTTGAGAAGCCAGTGGCAATACTAGACAGGCAGGTCAGGAAGCTGAGGTCAAAGAACATTGCATCAGTGAAGGTTCAGTGCCAGGTTCGGCCGATCAAGAAGGCAACCTGGGAGACTGAGCAGGATATGCGCAACCAGTACCCTCATCTTTTCACTACTTTAGGTATGTCTTTGTGCTCGTTCGAGGATGAACGAATGTTTAAGTGTGGGAAGATGTAGCGACCCGGCCGGTTGTTTTTGGAATTTGTGCCCCGATCCCCTATTAATTGCTTTTCCCAAGTTTATTTATGCTATTTTGATTTGGCAGGATGTTCGATTTTGAGTTTCGGAGAGTTTTGGGATACTTAATCCCTAAATGAGAGTTTAAGTGTTGGAAAGTTGACCATAGCCAGAACATTGTGAAGACGGCCTTGGAATGGAAATTCGATGGTTCCGTTAGCTCCGTTAGGTGATTTCGGGCTTAGGGGTGTGTTCGGATTGTGTTTTGGAAGTCCGAAGCTAATTTAGGCTTGAAATGCCGAAAGTTGAATTTTTGAAGTTTCCGGTTCGATAGTTAGATTTTGATCCGAGGGTCGGAATGGAATTTTGAGAGTTACAGTATTTCCGTTGTGTCATTTGGGATGTATGTGCAAAATTTCAGGTCATTCGAATGTGGTTTGGTTGGTTTTTTGATAAAAAACGTAAGTTAGAAGAATTTGGAGTTCTTAAGCTTGAATCCAATGTGAAGTAGGTATTTTGATGTTGTTTCGAGCATTCCGAAGATTGGAACAAGTTTGAATAATGTTTTAGGATTGGTTGGCATATTTTGTTGAGCTCTCGGGGGCCTCGGGTGTGTTTAGGATGCTCAACGGGACATTTTGGAACTTAGAGAAATTGTAGAAAATTATAGAAAATCTTGCAGTAGCCTAGTTCTGGTTTCCTTCTTCGCATTCGCGAGGGGGGTCTCGCATTCGCGAAGAGGACCTGGGGTTGGGGGGGAGGAGGTTGTGCTTTGCGTTCGCGAAGTGCATCCCGCGTTCGCGAAGGTTTGTGAAGTGGAGCTGAAGGTTTGGACCTCGCGTTCGCGAGAGAGGTCCCACATTCGCGGATGGGTTTGGTTTTGCGTTCGCGAGTACGGAGTCACATTTGCGAAGAAAGGGAAAATGGTCAATGTCAATTTGTGCTTCGCGAACGCGTGGCTTTGACTGCGTTCACGAAGAAGGATTTTAAATGTCTGGGTAGAATGTTTTAAAAGGCTTATTTCGCAATTTTAGCCTAGTTTCCTCCATTGTTAGGCGATTTTGAAGATTTTGGAAGAGGGTTGAAGAGAGGTTCAAGGGGAATCACTTGGAGGTAACATTTTTGACTTCAGAACTCATTTTTATGTGATTAAATACCTGATTAGTGGTGGAAAATCTGGGAGAAATGGGTAATTAGGGCTTGAGTTTAAGAGAACAAAAAAGGGGTATTTTGAAAGGCCAATTGAACTCCGGTTTTAGTGTTCTTGTTATGCATAGACTCGTGAGAGTATGAGGATTCCGAAAATATAAATTTCACCTGCTTCCGAGACGTGGACCTGAGGGGCGTTTTGGTTATTTTATATAATTTTGCGTATTAGCTTAGAATTTAATTATAGAACCAGTTACTTGAAGTGTTATTTACATTATGAAATTTAATTGAATAGATTTGGGCCATTTGGAGTCATATACTCGTGGAAAAGGCATGGTTTCGGGTTGACTTGCACTTGTTCGAGGTAAGTGAATTGTCTAACCTTGTGTGGGGGACCTTTCCCCTTAGGATTGATATTGTGGTAATTGAAATGTTTCCTACGCGAGGTGACGAGCGCGTACTTGTGCTAATTGTTGGAAATCTGGGTTTTCATTAAAAATAGCCTTGAATTGTGTTCTTCCTTTTCTTGCTTACACTGTTTGGAAACTAAACCTGCTGTTAGCCTAGAGAAGCATGTCTACTTGCCTAAACTGCTCAATTTTCCTTAACTGCCTTATTTGTATTATGTGGACCATGCTAGGTTCTGATTACCTGCTTCACTTTGATATGTAATTGATTGGATTGAATTCTTGTTGTTGCTGCGTATTTACTTTGGGACTACAGGACGGTATCCCGGGAGCTCCCCTGTATGTTTACTCTGGGACTATGGAATTGCATTCCGGGAGATCCCCCTGCACTTTTACATTGGAACTACGGGATTGCACCCGGTTGATTCCCGCGCATTTACGAGTTTGATTGCGGTACTGCACCCGGGAGATCCACTGTATATGGTATTTATATTTGGGGACTACATGACGGTATCTTGGAAGATCGCCCGTTATTATCTTGGAGCTGAGCTGTATTCTCTTATTGTGTTTTACTTGCCTCGGTGATAGTTGTTGCTGTCCTTCATATCTTGTGTTACTTATTTACACTGTTTATTTCACATTGTTAAACCTTATATCTTATTTAACCTCAGTAGGGCCATGACCTTCCTCGTCACTACTCAACCGAGGTTAGGTTTGGCACTTATTGAGTACTGCTATGGTGTACTCATGCCCTTCATGCCCATGTTTTTCATGTGCAGATACAGGTACCTCTACTCAGGCTTACCATTCTCGAGGCAAGGCGATTCTACGGGACTTCAAGGTATATCTGTCGCGTCTGCAGACCGAGGAGTCTCTTTCTATTACTGCATCTAGTATTTAGCCCTTCCGTACTTTATGTTCTTGTTAGACATTCCGGAGATTAGAGCCATGTATTATTTTTCTCAGTTTGTGGATCCGTGAGTTTTCAGGTATTGGGATTGTGTATCAGATTTTTGAGAAGTTGTGTGTATATGCCGAGCGGTATTTAAATATTGTTTCTTTCAGTTATATTGGCTTTTGATTATTTATTTTGCAAGATTAGTTGTTTTTCCGTATTTGTTATAGTTCACGGATGGCGAACTGGGGTCGTCACATTTATGAAAATTTCTCATTTTTTTTACATCAAAATTCTTTAATGTAGGCCCAAAATCTCCATCTTCTCTCTTGCCACCATTACCGACAGCTTTATATTTTTAAGAAAATCGTCAACTATATAATTCTTTGCTGGGAGATTGGACAACACTGAAAATGAAGAAACATTCAGAAATTGTATGATAATTATATTGAATTGTATCAGATACATCAATGCCTTAAACATAATTGTATCATACTTGTATCACAATTGTATATAACTTGTATTTAGTACATTAATACCCAAAATAATATCTGATACAATACTAATAAATTAATATATAATTATCATATATTTGAGATACAAACTGTAAAATTTATCACGAACTCACAACTGCTCGTAACAATATACAATTAATATACAATTATTGTAATACAATTTCTACAACAATTATGCTACATATACAATTAAATACAATCTCGATACATTTTTTAAAAATTGTGATAAAATTATGATCTTCATCTTATTCAAGTTTCAAGTTTCAATCACAGCTCTACACTAAAAATCTAATATAATCGTATTATAATTGTATTACTATTGCATCGAATAATGTTTTGGGTATTTATGTATCATATACGAATCACATACAATAAAGATTTTAGAATGAAAGAAAACAAGATTCAAAACTTACCCACAACTTGATTCTAGAGCAATATTCTGAATTTCGTCTGCATTGTATAAATAGAAGTAGAGATTTTGGGTGATTAGTAAGAAAGAGAGAAATTGGGTTTGAAAACCTTTGGAAAAGGAAAAGAATATGAAATTTTGTGGGGGGGGGGGGGGGGGGGGGGTTAAAAAAAAAAA
>MU716019.1:41094-71658 GCA_026770625.1 Nicotiana glauca | reverse complement strand
AATGAAAGAAAGAGATGTTAAAAAGAGATTTCAAAATCTACTCATATATGTTAAAAAGGAATACTATGAAAGTGTGTTGCAGTTTAAAAGATGATTCTGTATTTTTATAGCATGAGATAGTGCTTTGTGTGGTTTTCTTTTCCTCAGCATTATTTACTTTTATTACCGCTGAGTTGGAAGTACTCACTCGACTCCCTGCACCATGTGTGCAGATTCAGGTACTTGGAAGCTTAGCTGAGCTTGGTGCTGGTCTAGAGCCCCATTTGGGATCGTCGAGGTAGCTGCCTGGCGTCCGCAGGACCCGATATTTCCCTTATTACTCTACTGTTTTGTTCTTTCCGCGTACATTTCAACTTGTAGATTTATTTTTCAGTATTGTTCTGATATTCTGATAGAGGCTCTTGACTCGTGACCCCAGGTCTTTGGGAAGTTATGTTGTTCCGTGAGATTTTCGGGATACTTTTATAACTATCAGTTTATTTTGGTTTCCTTCACTATTAATGACTTAAAATAAATGGTTTATGAGCTCTAAGCTCGGGTTGAGAGCATATTTGGTCGGGCTTGCCTAGCCGTTGGGTTGGGCGCCATCACGACCGGGTTTGGGGTCGTGACAGTAGTGTTTTGTTCTTGATCCCTTTTTGGTGTGTATACATGCAAACAGCTGCTGCCAAAATTTTTTTAGTGTTTGTATATGGATGAAGTACTATGTTCTCTCTTTTCATACTTTCATTTTGGTTTTTCTTCAATTAGTCATGTTACTACTACTAGCCTTTTGGTTTTTGCCTAGAAGAAGAATAAGCTGCATTTTTTGTGATGCATGGTTTATGAGTAAATCTCTGTTGAAGTAATCTAATATTCATTCAAATCTATTATCTCTGGCAAAGCAAATTGAATGCATCATATTGCCTCTGAAATGTTATTTTTTTTATGGCAATTCATTATTTCTAAGATGGGGAGAATGGGAGATATTTAGTGAATATGTATGTTAGGCCGATAAACCACCCGATAAGAGCTAAACTGATAACAATCCGCCCGATAACTTATTGGGTGACTAACGGATTAATACATTTAAAAGCCGATAACCGTTAAGCCAAACCGTTAAGAGTAAAAAGCCGCCCAATCCGCCCGATAAGCAGCCCTAGGTTTGAAGGGTATCAGAATCTCACTGTTTTGGGTTTCTTTTTCATAACCTAAAAGTACTTTACCTGGTTTAAGTTGATATATTTTCTTGAAAAATATTTTTCACTTACCAATCAAATAACAGAGAATAAAAAAGATAAAATTATAGAATAATGTACTCCATGTTATGAAACAATAAAAGTAGAAGAAGAGTAGTGTAGGGAAAAGTAGAGAGAAAATTCTTATTGATTTTAGGAGGAATTACAATGGAATAGAACCCTCTATTTATAGGGAAATGGTAACTTAGCTACCAAGTAATAAACCCTAGAATCTCTCTAAATATAGACATTCACCATAAATAAAATTCTATTTAAAACACTCCCCCTTGAATGTCTATTCAACAGATAATGTGCCTCGTTAAAACCTTAACTAATATAAAACTCAGTGGGAAAAAATTATAGAGAAGGAAAACGAGTACACATATCTAACAATACGCCTTTTGGTTGCCTCATTAAAAACCTTGCAAGGAAAACCCAGTGGGACAAAACCTTGTAAGAGAAAAAGAGTGCAACGCGCATTAACTCCCCCTGATGAGAGCATCAATTCACATCTTTGAGCCTTCACATCCCAATCTTGTGCACTAGTTTCTTGAAGGTTGGCGTAGGCAAAGACTTGGTGAATAAATCCGTCATATTAACTCCGATGAATATGTTGCATCTTGAAAATTCTCGCTATCACATTATCATGCTTATAGTTATAGCAAGATATCTTTGTGCACAAATTGCACTTAGGATGTGGTCATTCGTGACAAAAAAATTCTCCAAGAATTGCATATGCTATCAGCATATTAAATCGTTCATGGATTGCCATATAAGTATAGTCAATAAGCCATATAAATAGACTTAAGATTTGCATCAAGTTTTCATGTCATGCCAGACATATAAGGTACATAAAGGTGATAACATACCCCATATCTTTATACTTTTAAGTGTTTGAACTACAGGTCCAAAACTACTTGTCTTTCATGTGAAACCAAATTCTACTTGAATTGTATCTCCAGACTTAAGATCCTCCTATATATTTCGCGATATAATCAATGTCATCGACAAATATTTTATCGATTCCAACCTCCTCATTTTTCATAAAGACATAACATAGAGATCTCTTCATTCATATATTCATGTACCTGAATCTCTCATAAGATTTTATGAAGTGTTATATCATGATCTTCTAGATCACTTGCCTCCTTTATTATGATAATTTTGATCATTTGCTCATCTTCTTTATCAAGAAGTTTATTTGAAACCGATTGTCTATACGCTTTAAGCGTTCCATAGACTTTATCCTTTTAGGACTTAATAGGAGCATTTGCAATGAGAATATAGTTACTTTCTTTAGGTCAACAAATGCGTCCGGCATGCTTTGCAATATATTGCAGATGAATTATCTTTTATAAACTTCAAGTTCATATTATCTTATTAGAGGATCTAGATGTACACATGACAATTTATTACACGTAACTTTTTCTCTACTGTTTATCTTGTCTCCCTTTCATGTTAGAAAACTAATTTGCTTTCTCAATTTTAAAAATCCATCTTTGTGAATTATATTGTTAATCAAAATATACACCGCACATCAATAATAATAAGATGGAATTATTTGGTTCCTGAGTACGAACCACTTGTGAGGGGAGAAAATAATATACTTTCGTATATAACGTATATCAAAACTGATATGCAAAATTTTATTCTCATAAGCAATTGTTTAGCTATTAAGTGGAGGCACTCAATAAATTATTTTTCTAAACCAATTGTGATGTAAATCAACTTATCAAGATGAATTTTCTTGAATAAAAAGTCTGAAAATTATGCTCTAAATCAAATTATTGAGCAAGTTAACTCGCAAACACCATGTTGCAGGTTAATAATAATCGCACATGTAACCATCTTATAGATGCATCTTATGTGTTATACATGGCAGGTGAATGAGCCCATATTCACCTTTGATATTTTCAGTATTCATGGGATTCAATCCTAATTTTAGTTAATTTATTAATTAATAAGAATAAGCAATATAAGAGAATTCGTAAAGAACTTTCTAGTTCTTTTAATTTTTACCCATGTGAATTCTCTATTATTTTTGCACATCATACTTAAATTGATATGGCTAAAATAATTATTCCAACTGAATAAATTATCAATATTGATAAACTTCATATTTACACCATGACATGTGCAATTATCAATAAACTCCAAGTTTATTATGATATGGGATTTTATATCAAAACATTCACTTTATTGTGGTATTCTTTTATTTGTGTAGTACAAACTGGAAAATAAAGCGGGTAGTTTTTCACATACATATTACCCAACTACAAGTTGTAGTAATAGAAGATATTAAATCTTTCCTTTATTTATAGTCTCAATATAATTAATCGCTTTCGCGTATATTTTGGAAACTGAATAAGTTTCTTTGAGACTTACTACAACACAATACCTTATTAGTAATCAATTGTGTTTCTTCAAAATAGTAATAATTGGCTCTTCCAGAGCTCTCAATTAATTTAGTACTACCACATATTCATCAACATCCATATGGTGAATATCTCTTTTAATTAAAGTGAAAGTTAACTATTATGGTTATGGTCAAAATTATATGCAAGACCTGTTTCTTGCATTACTGTTATCTTTTAAAAATCACAATGCCAAAATATTTTAGCGTACAATAGGTACGTGACCAATGACCATTCATGCCATAATAATAAAATTATTTTCTTATATCATCTCAAACCTCCTTTTAGAGGTGAGCGCAGTATATTCACTACCATTAACACATTCATATTCTTCCAAGAATGAATACATATATTCATAAATCAGATGTCGTCATATTCACATCATGAATGAACCATAATCATCTATATGTGCTTTATAAAATCTCATGTCAAATTGATGACAAATATTACTTTCACGGAGTGAAGGATTATTTTGAGAATTCTTATTATTCTCATTATCACAATGATGTCGATTATAATTTCGTCTATTGCCACGTCCACATCCATTGATACCTTCACGGTAATAATTTTATCTTATTTCAGACTTATCACATATTGCTATCACATTCTATTAAGGGAATGAGAATGGAGCAAATTCAATGGGATGAGTTTTCACTTCTTGTGTTCACGATCATACATGACTTTGATCATGGCAAGATATAGAAATTTTACCACTTCAGGTGGTTATAATTTCTTACAAATCCCACTAGAGTTATAATCAAACTTTGTTGTCTTTGCTTGTACATAAAATCAAATTATAAAATTTCAAGAATTAAAAGAGAAAAATAAAGTAAAATATTTGCCTTAAATCCAGAATTTAATCATGAAGAAAGTTCATGGAGCAATTGACAATTATTATGCTCAATCACAAAGATTCTACTCAATTGGTTAGAGTCTCGTGCTAATAACGTGTTATGAAACAATAAAAGTAGAAGAAGAGTAGTGTAGGGAAAAGTAGAGAGAGAAAATTCTTATTGATTTTGGGATGAATTACAATAAAATAAAACCATTGATTTATAGGGAAAGGGTGACTTAGTCACCAAGTAATAAACCCTAGAATCTCTCTAAATATAGACATTCACCATAAGTAAAATTCTATTTATAACACTCCATAAGTTGACCTTGCACTTTTTAGCTCAGTTACAAGTTTGCAAATATGTAGCCAAATATCAATAAAATCTTTTATTTTCTCATTTCCTCTAATTATAACAACCTTATTTATTCCTACCTACCGCTATTGTAGCTCTCTCCTCATTTTTTACCCATAAATATTTAATTTAATTAATGAAAAAGAATCATATGCAAACAAAACTAATAAGAAAAATTAGTTCTCCATTCAGCCAACACTCATTCATGCCTTCTTCCATAACCAATACTTCTCTGTTTTTTTTATTAAAAAAAATTGTATATCTTCAGGTTTATACATACCTATCGCAACTGCAAAACGTAAAAACAGACGCAAGAAACCTAAAATCTCATCTCCTTTAATGCCAATCTTGTTAAATTTCGATTATGATTTTGTGAGAAATTTGGAGTGGGTATCGTTTGAACTTATTAGAAATAGTCTAAATAGGTTGTATACAAAGTTTGAAGTTATTTGGTGGAGATTTGGACTAGTTTTATACAAAAATTGCAAGTGAAAGTCGTACAAAAATTTCGTCAGTGACGCTTATACACTTTTATACAAAGAGGTACAGTATGTATATAGTTGTATAAAAGTGTGTATAAAGATGTATAATCACAGAGTAAAAAAATTCTTGATACACTATGTATATAGGTGTATAAGAAGAATGAGAAGAAGAAGAAGAAGAAGAAGAAGAAGAAGAAGAAGAAAAAGAAGAAGAAGAAAATACGAGAAATTCACCAAATACCTGTAAATAATGTATCAATCTTGGATAGAATAGTGTATGAGTTGTGTTTATAAACTATTATATACTATTTATATAATATTATACATTATTATACAAAGGAATCCTATCAATGGAGCTCTACGTGTTCTTCTTCTTCCTTGGGCATCCTCTGAAATTTAACTCAAATATAGCCTAAAGCTACTCCAAATCACTTGAAATTTAAGTTTTGAACTCATCTTGATGATTCCAATCAATTGAGACAACACCCATTCCAAACAACTAACAAATCGGAAAGCTCAATTTCTGAAATTTAACTCAAATATAGCCTAAATCTACTTTAAATCACTTGAAATTTAAGTGTTGAACTCATCTTGATGATTCCAATCAATTGACACAACACCCATTCCAAACAACTAACAAATCGGAAAACTCAATTTCTGAAATCGAATCTTCGAACAACTTGTAATGGTGACTTTTATTTTTCAAATCCTTAGTTAACCGTTGAAATACCAAAAAGAATTGAAGGAGAATAATAATAGTAAAGAAATTTTGTGGTGCAAAGGTTGACATGGGAAGGAGAAGAAGAACGAAGAAAAAAGGGAACGAAGAAATAAGGGGTGGGCTAACTGGTGAAAATTAATTTTCAGATTATGTACAACCTGGGCTATACTGGGTAAGGGCTTCAAATATAGGGCATTTTTGATGGGTTGTTGGGCCAAGTGACGAGGGATGTAATTCTCCCAATAAAAAAACACTTATTTTCAAGGCCCCTATACTTAATAGCCACTTGAAATGTTTAAATGGTAAAGGGGCCACTTGAGGTGTCTGTCTGGTTGTTGTGAACAACTTAAATGGGCCGTTTATGTTTTTCACCTATTTTGATGATAGAAATTCAAAAATAGCTAGATTTACAAGTGGTCGTTCAAAAATAGCCCAATTTCACAAGTAATCGAAATCTAGCCACTTTTCATGTAAAGATAAATCTGAGCGAAAACACTGTTCAAAACCCGAAAAATACGCCAGTATATGTCACGACCCAGATTTTCCACCCTCGGGGGTCGTGATGGCGCCTACTCATAGAAGCTAGGCAAGCCACGAAATCATAAACTCCTAACTCTTTTATTTTAAATGTTTTTTTTGAATAATAACAACAAGCGTTACATATTTCAATAATAACGGGATATGAAATTAAAGCGGAAGACTTAAATTAAATACGCTAAACAATAATGCGGAAATCAACATATGCATATACCCAAGAACTGGTGTCACAACATCCACAGACTACTAACAGTACTAAATACAACCATTTGAAAGAAATATAAAACGGTTTGTCTCGAATATATGAGATAACAGAAAGAAACATAGGATAGAGGAGACGTCGGGCCTGCGGACGCCTTCAAGGCTACCTCGGTGTCTTAGTGGACTGAAGGCTGGCTCCCGAACTACTGCTGCACGCCAAATGCTACTCCGGGATCTGCACACAGTGCAGAGTGCAGTATCAGCTCAACCGACCCTATGTGCTGGCAAGTGCCCAGCCTAACCTCGGCGAAGTAGTGACAAGGCTAGACCGAACTACTACATAAACCTGTGCAGTTTTTTTTATATATATATATATATAAAAAACACGGAACATAGATACAGAGATAACCAATCATTATGGGAGGGGGAGCATGCTATGGGGAAGGTAACAATTTCAAGTAAAAGTCATTAGGTAACGAAGGAAGCAACATAACTCAGACATCAATAAAGAATTAGAAATTAATAAATGCACGACATCACCCTTCGTGCTTTTACTCTCGTCCTCACCAAGCAATGATATAATAAAAATGTGCACGGCATCACCCTTCGTGCTTTTACTCTCTTTCCTCACCAAAGCAATTATATGATAAAGATGTGCACGGCATCACCCTTCGTGCTTTTACTCTCTTTCCTCACATATAATTAATAGAATCGGCACGGAATGGTACATCGTGCGGCACGACATCACCCTTCGTGATTTATACTCTTTCCTAACAATAACAAATAATGCACGGCATCACCCTTCGTGCTTTAACACTCTTCCTCACCCAAATAACAATCACAAACAAGGGGCAAGGGAATAAATAAAATAATAATAGAAATTCCGGCAAGGGAACACAATTAAATAATTAAATCCCGACAAGGGTACAACATCAATAATCTCAATATCTCGGCAAGGGAGATAATCCACAATGCAACAATATCCCGGCAAGGGAATAATTTAATAACTCTTTCTCTTTCTTTCACTTTTATTTCATAACTCACTTTACCACGTGAGCCAATGCTCCAAAGGGTTCAATCTTCTCGTATACTTTCACAATTTATAATACAACTTGAGTCAATGTTCCTCGATGTTCAAAGGTCACAATTTCCTTCCACAAGCTTTTCACAACAATTAGGAATCATCACCAAGGCATAAAAAATATAACGAAATCAAGATATTCACAATTTAAAGACTCACGGTCATGCTAGACACCAACGTATAGATACTCGTCACCATTACTATACATCGTACTCAACAATTATCACATAGAAAATAGGACTCAACTCCTCATCCCTCAAGCTAAGGTTAGACCAAACACTTACCTCGAACTTCCACGGCCAACTCAATCCTCAAAAATCGCCTTTCCTTTCGAGCACTAATCTCATGTATAATATCATTTTCCTCACAAAAGGCTTCTAGAGTATTAGTACTATATTCACCACCCCTGTCAGATCTAAGTCTCTTGATTTTTCTATCTAATTGATTCTCTACTTCTGCCTTGTATTTTAAAAATAAGCTTTCAGCTTCATCTTTTGATTTAAGAAGATATACCTTAGTGTATCTAGACAATTCATATACAAAGGTGATGTAGCATTTCTTTCCACCTTTATTAATAGTGTTTTTGAAATCTGCTAAGTCTGAATGTACTAGTTCAAGCAATTATGCTTTTCTACTAGTTACATTCTTAAAAGGCTTTTTGGTATGTTTTGCTTCTACACAAACAGGACACTTAGAAAAATTATCAACATTAACTGCAGGAATTAATTCCATTTTTCTAAGTATTTTAATAGAAGCAATATTAACATGCCCTAGTCTACCATGCCACAAATCAATAGACTCAGTAATATAAGCAGAATTGAAAGTTCTAGCATTATTAGTAATCTCTTGAGCGATGTTTAGTAAAAATAAACCCCCACTAAGGTAAACTTTCCCAACAAAGTCTCCCCCACGAGAAATAATAACTTTATCAGATTCAAAAATAAGTTTAAGACCTGCTTTGTAGAGAAGCGCACCAGAAACTAAGTTTCTACGGAGGGAGGGTACATACAGAACATTGTTCATGGCTAAGGTTTTTTCAGAAGTTAGCTTAAGGAGAATTTTTCCTTTACCCATAACTCCAGCTGTAGTGGAGTTACCCATATAGACACACTCGCCATCAACAGATTCCTCAATGTCGTGAAACATCTCTTTATTGGTGCAAAGATGCCTTGAAGCATCCGTGTCCAGTATCCAGTCAGTCTTGTTAGCCACCATGTTTGCCTCAACAACTACAGCAACAATGATATCACCACCTTTAGTAAGGTTGGCTTGGACTGGAGCTTTTCCTCCATTCTTTGAGCTTTGTCCTTGTCTCTGGTTGCACTGAAAAGCCTTGCGACCAATTTTTCCGCAGACAAAGCAAGGTCCTTTCAACTTTTGAATATGGCCCTCCGGCTTATTGAAGTAATTCTCCTTCTTCACATGTACTTTCTTCTGTTTAGCCTTTAAACATGTCCTTCACAAAAGTACTAGAAGATTCCACAAGGTTAGCTTTAGAAGAATTAAGAGAGAGAGAGAGAGATTTCATCTTATCCTTAAGTCGTTCAGACTCCTCATCTTTGAGACGGTTTGCTTCCTCAGTCCTCATATGACTGATTAGTTCTTGAAGAGTTAAGTTTTTCTTCTTATGTTTTAGTTGATTCCTGTAATCACTCCAGGAAGGTGGAAACTTTTCAAGCAAAACATTAGCCTGAAGAATCTCACACATCTCCATGCCTTCGTTCAAAACAACAGCAGTTAAGTTCTAATACTCGTGAACCTGTTCCATGATTGGCTAATCATCAACTATCTGAAACTTGATCCATTTTCCAACGACATACTTCGTTTTTCCTGCATCATCAGCACCATATTTCTTCTCCAAACTGTCCCATATTAGTTTAGCAGATTTATAATTTATAAACAAATCAAAGAGAGGGTTAGTCATATGGTTAAGTAGATGCCCTCTTACTGTTTTATTATCTTTTTCAAATTTCTTCTTAGCAGCATCTTCAGCAACATCAATATTAGCAGCATTAGAACTATTAGAAACTATATCACCAGGAGGATCGTTAAATAAAACATAATCAACTTCTAATTATTCAAAGAAAATTAAAAGTTTTTGGGACCAACGCTTATAATTATTTCCATCTAAAGGCTCAAGCTTTGAGAGATCAGGAAATGTTTTGTTCAAAGTGGTGGCCATTAGTCAATATTATATGTAAAGTCGCTTTCAAATTGTAAGGAAAATTAGTAGATAATATTGACTAAGAACAACAAGGAAAGAAGACTACAACTTATCAAAAATACTGTGTCGTGGCAAGCCACTGCCTTGAAAGCGATTTCGGCCCGACTGGGTGCAAATCGTTAAGGCTGGTCACTCCCCAAGGTTCCACAACACCTCCAAAAATGTCCACTCGTAGCTGGAAGTTTAGAATTTGCACAAAATAGTTGCCCAGGAAGAAGAGAAGATGAAGGTATTTTATGTGTTGGATAATTCACAAAGAAGACTAGGAAGAAAGGAATGATTAGCTAGATGTATTCTTGGTTAAGAATTGAGTGATTATGATAGCTAATTCATAACCTATTTATAGGAAATTAAGGAGGTTGTATGTATGACAAGTGTCGAGAGACTTTTGACAGTTGTCCCATTATGTTAGTCCACTTGGCTCTAATATTGACAAGTGTATCTTGTCTTCCATGCATGAAGACATTTGGCTCCAATATTGACAAGTGTATCTTGTCTTTCATGCATGAAGACATATGGTAGATTTGCATAGCAATTTGACAAAGCCATTCAACACTTGGCTTTAAGGCTTCATGCAAAAGGCCACTTGGAAATAGATAGGACATTTGAAAAATAAAAAACTCATGGCTATTGGTTGTAAATGGAATTTCAAAAAGAAATTTTTGATTTTATCACGACCCCAGTTCACCCTCTATGAACATGTCGTGATGACACCTAGTTCCTACAACTAGGTAAGCCTAACAATGCGGAAATCAATATAACTTGCGGAAATATTTAATTAAATTAAGCAAAACTAGAAGAAAATAGTATATAAGTACCACTTGGCATATACAACTCAAAAATAAAATGTGGAAGTCTACAATCACATCCTAAAACCCGGAAACTCACGGGAACCACAAGCTAATAGAAATGTAATATGCTGCTCTAACTCCAGAATGTCTAAACAACTGAAAGAAAAGGATAAAATAACTACTAAAGCTGGAACAGAATAGAGACTCCTGGTCTGCGGACGCGGCATATATACCTCGAAGTCTCCGCTAGAACTCTCCGCCTCGAGGATAGTACGCCTGAGTGGAGGTACCTGGATCTGCACATGAAAAACATGAACAGAAAGGGGCATGGGTACACCACAACGGTACTTAGTAAGTGCCAAGCCTAACCTCGGTTGGGTAGTGACGAGGAAGGTCAGGGCCCTACTGAGGTCAAACAACATAATATGAATATAACAATATAAAAACTGACAGTAATAATGAGTACAGTGGTGAGAATAGACAGGTTAAACAAGGATATAACAACTACACAAAGAACAGAATAAACACGGAATATGTACAACTCAATACCAATGATAACAATGAGGATCTCCTAGGATACCGTCCTGTAGTCCTTTTCTCAACTGTCCAGTGGATCTCCCGGGATACCGTCCCGTAGTCCATCATATGTGTAAATCCGAAGGATCTTCCGGGATACCGTCCTGTAATCTAACTATCAATGTGCAGGGGGAACTATCGGGAATCTAGCTCGTGGTCCCAAAGTAAAAGTGCGGGGGGATCTACCGGGAATCGAACCCGTAGTCCCAAAGTAAACAAACAAGGGGGGTACTACCGGGATTCCACATCCGTAGTCCCAATGTAAATGCGCAACCACAACCAGAAGATACTAAGAAATGAAGTACAAAAGACAAGCAACAGGTAGTACTAGACTAGCATACTTCACGTAGTACAGTCAAGGCAACTTAAACAATTAGGCAAGTTGAATCAACTAAACATGCTTTTCCAATCTAACACAGGTTATAATTGCAAGTAAAATAAGGCAAATATGAAGGAAACTCAGTCTCCATATCTTAAGTAAAAATTGGATTTTCAACAACTGGCCCAAGTACGCGCTCGTCACCTCGCGTAAAAGTCACTCAAATAGCAAATAACAAATCCTAAGGGAAAAGGTCCCTTACACAAGGTTAGACAAGCCACTTACCTCGAACCGGTACAAAATCAACCAGAAACCACGCCTTTGCCACGAGTATCCGACTCCAAATGGCCCAAATCTATTCAATTCAATTACATATCATAAATAACATCGCAAACAACTGATTCTACTATTTAATTTAAAGCTAAGGCGTGAAATTAGGTAAAATGACCAAAATACCCTTCAGGCCAATGACTCAGAATCGAATAATTTTTACATTTTCAGAACCCCCGTACTCTCACGAGTCTAAGCATATAAAATCTCCCAAATCGAAGGTCAAACACACACTCAAAATTCAACAATTTAATCTATGAAGTTTCTTCCAATTTTCCCAATTTTTGGTCCTCAATTTCGAATTTAAAGGATGAATTTAACTATATAATGATGGAATATAACTAGAAGGGATTAGAGAAACATTACCCAATGAACTCCTCTTCAAAACCCGCTCAGAATCGCCCTCTCTCGAGCTCAAATTTGATTTTTCCAACTTTTGAAACTTAACCCTTGAATTTCATATTTCATAACAGTGATTTCCGCTTTTGCGGTCAAGGGACCGCTTCTGCGGTCTTGCTTATGCGAAAAATGAGTCGCTTCTATGACTTTCACTAAAGATCCAATATCCGCTTCTGCGGACCAACAACTGCTTTTGCGGTTCCGCTTCTGTGGGATTTAAGCCGCTTCTGCGGTTCATATGAAAATCCAAAATTCCGCTTCTGCGGTTCCTTTCTGCGAGATTTCCTCCGTATTTGCGGAGCCTGAAAATTATGCCCAAACCCGCTTCTGTGATGCTAAGGCCACTTCTGCGGCTCCCAAGCCGCAGAAGCGAAAAAAATACCAGAAGCAGAAAAAACTGATGCCTCCCAACTTCCAAAAATCATCCGCCGACCATCCGAAATCATCCCGAGGCCCCCGGGACCTTAACCAAAAGCACCAGTAACACCTAAAACCTCATTAAAAATTGTTCCAACCCTTAAACCACCTAAAACAACGTCGGAAACTCGATTAAATCAAGGATTTACGCCTAAGAACTTCAAATTTCATCGAAAAACACTTTCGATAAAAAACCCAACCAAAACATGTCCGAATAACCTGCAATTTTGCACACACGTCCCAAATGAAATGACGGGGCTATTGCAACTTCCGGAATTCCAATACGACCCCCGGATCAAAAACTCACTATCGGACCGGAAACTTCAAAAATTCAAACTTCGACATTTCAAGCCTAAATGAGCTACGGACTTCCAAAATACATTCTGAACACGTTCCCAACCCCGAAATCACCTAACGAAGCTAACGGAACCATAGGATTTCCATTCTGAGGTCGTCTTCACATTGTTCCGACTACGGGCTATTTTTCAACACTTAAGCTCTCATTTAGGGACTAAGTGTCCCAAAACTCTCAGAAACCCAACACCGAACGTCCCGGCAAACCAAAATAGCAGAAATGAACGTAGGAGAAACAGTTAATAGGGGATCGGGGTGTTAATTCTTAAGACGACCGGTCGGGTCGTCACATCCTCCTTCACTTAAACATCCGTTCGTCCTCGAACGAGCATAGAGAACATACCTGAAGTAGTGAAAAGATGAGGGTAACTGCTGCGCATATCCTGCTTGGTCTCCCAAGTCGCCTCCTCAGCCAGTTGACCCTGCCACTGAACCTTCACTGAACCTATGTTCTTTGACCTCAACTTTCTGATCTGCATGTCCAATATAGCCATTGGCTCCTCAACATAGGATAGATCCTTGTCCAACTGAACTGAACTGAAATCCAACACGTGCGACGGGTCACCATGATACCTCCAGAGCATCGAAACATGAAATACCGGATGAACTCCGGCCAAACTAGGAGGTAAGGCAAGCTCATAGGCAACCTCCCCAACTCTCCTCAAGATCTCAAAAGGTCCAATAAACCTCAGACTCAACTTTCCTTTCTTCCCAAACCTCATGATACCTTTCATAGGCGAAACCCAAAGCAGAACTCGCTCACCAATCATATATGAAACATCACGGACCTTCCTGTCCGCATAACTCTTCTATCTGGATTGGGCTGTACAGAGTCTATCCTGAATCATCTTAACCTTATCCAATGCGTCCTGAACCAACTCTGTGCCCAATAGCCTGACCTCACCCGGCTCAAACCTACCCACCAGAGATCTACACCTCCTACCATATAAAGCCTCATACGGCGCCATCTGAATGCTGGACTGATAACTGTTGTTGTAAGCAAACTCCACCAATGGCAAGAAATGATCCCAAGGCCCTCCAAACTCAATCACACACGCACGAAGCATATCCTCAAAAATGTAAATAGTGCGCTCGGACTATCCGTCCGTTTGGGGAGCCGTGCAGCAGGAGTTAGGCACTCGGGTACCGCGATGTAAACTGAGTACCTCTATCCGAAATGATAGAAACTGGAATACCATGCAGACGGACGATCTCCTGGATATAAATCTCCGCCAACCGCTCCGACACAGGAATGAAATGAGCGGACTTGGTCAGCCGATCCATAATGACCCAAATGGCATCAAACTTCTTCAAGGTCCGTGGGAGTCCAGATATGAAGTCCATGGTGATGCGCTCCCATTTCCACTCCGAAATCTCTATCTGCTGAAGCAACCCACCAGGGCGTTGATGCTCATACTTCACCTGCTGGAAGTTGAGGCATCTAGACACATAACCAACTATATCTTTCTTCATCCGCCTCCACCAATAGTGCTGCCTCAAGTCCTGATACATCTTCATGGCACCCGGATGGATGGAATACCGCGAGCTATGGGCCTCTACTAGAATCAACTCTCGAAGACCATCAACATTGGGCACACAAATCCGGCCATGCATCCTCAATACCCCATCATCTCCGATGGCCACATCTCTAGCATCTCCACGCTGAACCTTGTCCTTAAGGACAAGCAAATAAGGGTCTTCATACTGCTGCTCCCTGATACGATCAAATAAGGAAGACCGGGAAACCATACAAGCTAGAACCTGACTGGGCTCTGAAAGATCCAATATCACAAACTGGCTGGCTAAGGCCTGAACATCCATCGCCATAGGCCTCTCTGAAACTGGTAGATATGCCAAACTCCCCAAACTCTCCGCCCGGCGACTCAAGGCATCCGCCACCACATTGTCCTTGCCCGGGTGATACAGGATAGTGATATAATAATCTTTCAGCAACTCTAACCACCTCCTCTGGCGCATATTTAGATCCTTTTCTTGAGCAAGTGCTGCAAGCTTCGATGTTCAGTATAGATCTCACAAGGCACACCGTACAAATAATGACGCCAGATCTTCAAGGCATGAAAAAATGATAGCTAACTCAAGGTTGTGGACAGGGTAATTCTTTTCATGTATCTTCAACTGTCTGCATAGGCAATCACCCTATCGTCCTACATCAACACCGCTCCAAGGCCAACTCTCGAGGCTTCACAATAGACAGTATAAGACCCCGAACCGGTAGGCAACATCAAAATTGGGGCTGTAGTCAAAGTTGTCTTGAGCTTCTGAAAGCTCGCCTCACACTCCTCTCTCCACTGAAATGGGGCACCCTTCTGGGTCAATCTAGTTATAGGGGCTGCAATCGATGAAAATCCCTCCACGAAGCGACGGTAGTAGCCCGCCAAACTAAGGAAACTACGAATCTCTGTAGCTGAGGATGGCCTGGGCCGACTCTGTACGGCCTCTATCTTCCTCGAATCCACCCGAATACCCTCACTCAAAATCACGTGGCCTAAGAATGCCACAGAACTCAGCCAAAACTCACATTTTGAGAACTTTGCATATAATTTCTTCTCCCTCAAGGTCTGAAGCACGGTCCTCAGGTGCTGCTCATGATCTTCCCGACTTCGGGAATACACCAGAATATCATCAATAAAAACAATAACGAATGATTCAAGATATGGTCTGAACACACTGTGCATCAAATGCAAGAAAGCTGTTGGGGCATTGGTCAGCCCAAATGGCATAACAAGGAACTCGTAATGATCATACCGAGTCCTGAAGGCAGTCTTCGGGATATCTGGCTCCCGAATCTTCAACTGATGGTAACCTGAGCGCAAGTCAATCTTAGAAAACACCTGTGCGCCCTGAAGCTGGTCAAACAGATCATCAATACGAGGCAAAGGATAATGGTTCTTCACTGTAACCTTGTTCAGCTGGAGATAACCAATACACGTACACATAGAACCATCATTCTTCTTCACGAACAAAACAGAAGCACCCCACGATGAAACACTGGGTCGAATAAAAACATTACCAAGCAATTCCTGTAATTGATCCTTCAACTCCTTCAACTCAGAAGGAGCCATACGATACGGAGGGATGGAAATGGGCTGAGTGCCCGATAAAAGATCATTGCCAAAATCAATGTCTCTATCGGGCGGCATGCCCGGAAGATCAGCTGGAAACACATCGGGATAATCCCGTACCACTGGAACCGAATCAACAGAAGGGGTATCGGCACTGACATCTCTCACATAAGCTAAATACGTAGCACACCCCTTCTCAACCATGCGTTGAGCTTTAAGAAAAGAGATAACTCTACTGGGAGTGTGATCTAAACTACCACTCCACCCAATACGCGGAATACCTGGCATAGCCAGCGTCACGGTCTTGGCGTGACAATCAAGAATAGCAAAATGGGGTGACAACCAGTCCATGCCCAAAATAATGTCAAAATCAACCATATCGAGTAACAATAAATCCGCTCTGGTCTAAAAACCACGAATAGTAACCAAACATGACCGATAAACGCGGTCCACAACAAGAGAATCCCCCACAGGAGTGGAAACATAAACGGGGGCACTCAAAGAATCTCGAGGCACACCCAAATGCGGATCAAAGTAAAAAAACACATACGAATAAGTAGATCCCAGATCGAATAGAACCGATGCCTCTTTGTGACAAACCAATATAATACTTGTAATGACGGAGTCGGAGGCAACAACCTCGGTACGAGCAGGAATAGCATAATATCTGGCCTGGCCCCTCTCTCGAGGGCGACCTCTATCTCTCGGACCTTCGCCCCTACCCGGTTGGGCAGGTGGGGTAGCAGCTGGAGTTATGATCATGGCCTGAGAACTCAGAGGAGCACGCTGTGGCTGAGCAGTCTGTGAAGATTCACCCCTACCAAGTCTGGGGAAGTCCCTAACCATGTGGCGTGTATCACCACACTCGAAACAAGATCTGGGAGGAAGCGGTGGCTGTGACTGACTAGGGCCAGGTCTGCTGGACTGACCTCTAAAAGCACCCCGTGCAGGAGGCGCACTAGTAACTGGAGGTGCATAGTAAGGCTCCTGAGGTATAGGCGGAGCTGGACCACTGCTGGCTGCTGGAAGAGCTGAATGGACGGGGTGACCCGCATAACCTCTGCCATAATGACCTGCTGATGGGGTACGGGCACCAGAGTACTGACCCGACTCTTGAGACCTCTTGGCCTCCCTTTCCCCTCGATCCCTGGCGAGCATACCCTCAATCCTCCTAGCAATGCTCACTACCTATTGATAAGGAATGTCCATATCCAACTCTCGAGCCATGCTTGATCTGATGGGTGGAATAAAACCCTCAATGAACCTGCGAACTCGCTCCCAAACTATAGCAACCTAGGCCGGTGCATGCCTGTCCAATCTGGTATAACGGATAGCATACTCCGAGACGGTCATATCACTCTGGCGCAAATGCTCAAACTCTGCGCGCCATGCGTCCCTGAGACTCTGGGGGACAAACTCTCTCATAAACACATCCGAGAACTGGGTCCAAGTCAGTGAAGCAGCCTCGACTGGACTGTCTATCTTATAAGTGCGCCACCAATCATAGGCGGCTTCCGGAAGCTGAAAAGCAGTGAAAGAAACCCCGCTGGACTCTACTATGCCCATAGTGCAAAGAATACGGTGACACTCCTCTAGAAATCCCAAGGCATCGTCTGATGCTAATCCACTGAATACTGGGGGATCATACTTCTTGAACCTCTTAAGTCTCCGCTGCTCGTCCTCTGAAGCAGCTAACCCGTCCTCGGGCTAAACTGGCACTTCAGGCAGTGTGGGAATAATCTAGGGAGCCTGCTCAACCTGCACCCGCTTCTCAAGAGTGCGGACGGCGGGAGTTTATGCTCCTCCCCCCATATGGGATATGGCTGCAGCAAGGGAAAGCAACCCTGCCTGAGCTAAGGTGGTGTACATACTCATGAACTGCGCCAAAGTCTCCTGGAGAGCTAGGGTAGTAGTGGCAGTAGTAGGCGTGCCAGGTTCCTGGGCTCCGGCTGAATCTGCTGGTGGTGCCTCGGCGGCAGCTCGCGCAGGTGCTCTAGCTGCACCACATGCGCGTCCTCGACCTCTCCCCCGGCCCCGGCCCCAGCCCCGGCCTCTGACGGCTGCAGGAGGGGACGCAGGTGCCAAATCATCTCGAGTAGCATGTGTCCTCACCATCTATGAGAGAACAGAAGACAAAAGCTTAGAATTGATGTCAAAAATATCGCCCGACAAGGAATTCAAATGAAATGAATATTTTTCCTAAACAGTTACATAGCCTATCGTAGATAAGTACAACGTCTTCGTACCGATCAACGAGACTCTAATAAAGCGGTCTGTGTTCCGTGACTCCTATGAACCTAGAGCTCCGATACCAACTTGTTACGACCCCAGTTCACCCTCCATGAACATGTCGTGATGGCACATAGTTCCTACAACTAGGTAAGCCTAACAATGCGAAAATTAATATAACTTGCGAAAACATTTAATTATATTAAGAAAAACTAGAAGAAAATGGTATATAAGTGCCACTTGGCATATACAACTCAAAAATAAAACGCGAAAGTCTACAATATCATCCCAAAACCCAGAAACTCACGGGAACCACAGGCTAATAGAAATGTAATATGGTGCTCTAACTCCAGAATGTCTAAACAACTGAAAGAAAAGGATAGAATAACTACTAAAGCTGGAACAGAATAGAGACTCCTGGTCTGCGGACGCGGAAGATATACCACGAAGTCTCCGCTAGAACTCTCCGCCTCGAGGATAGTACGCCTGAGTGGAGGTACCTGGATCTGCATATGAAAAACATGCGCAGAAAGGGGCATGAGTACACCACAGGGGTACTCAGTAAGTGCCAAGCCTAACCTCGGTTGGGTAGTGACGAGGAACGTCATGGCCCTACTAAGGTCAAACAACATAATATGAATTTAACAATATAAAAACTGACAGTAATAATGAGTACATCGGTGAGAATAGACAGGTTAAACAAGGATATAACAACTACACAAAGAACAAAATAAACACGGAATATGTACAACTCAATACCAATGATAATAATAAGGATCTCCCAGGATATCGCCTTGTAGTCCTTTCCTCAACTGTCCAGTGGATCTCCCGGGATACCGTTCCGTAGTCCATTATATATGTAAATTCGAAGGATATCCCGGGATACCATCCTGTAGTCCAACTATCAATGTACAGGGGGATCTATCGTGAATCTAATCCGCAGTCCCAAAGTAAAAGTTCAGGGGGATCTACCGGGAATCGAACCCGTAGTCCCAAAGTAAACAAACAAGGGGGAACTACCGGAATTCCACATCCGTAGTCCCAATGTAAATGCGCAACCACAACCAGAAGATACTAAGAAATGAAGTACAAAAGACAAGCAATAGGTAATACTAGTCTAGCACACTTCACGAAGTACAGTCAAGACAACTTAAACAATTAGGCAAGTTGAATCAACTAAACATGCTTTTCTAATCTAACACGTGTTATAATTGCAAGTAAAATAAGGCAAATATGAAGGAAACTCAGTCTCAATATCTTAAGTAAAAATTGGATTTTCAACAATTGGCCCAAGTACGCGCTCGTCACCTCGCGTATAAGGCACTCAAATACCAAATAACAAATCCTAAGGGGAAAGGTCCCCCACACAAGGTTAGACAAGCCACTTACCTCGAACCGATAGAAAAATCAACCAGAAACCACGCCTTTGCCACGAGTATCCGACTCCAAATAGCCCAAATCTATTCAATTCAATTACATATCATAAATAACATCGCAAACAACTGATTCTACTATTTAAAGCTAAGGCGTGAAATTAGGTAAAATGACCAAAATGCCCTTCAGGCCAACGACTCGGAATCGAATAATTTTCACATTTTCAAAACCCTCGTACTCTCACGAGTATAAGCATATAAAAAGCTCTCAAATCGGAGGTCAACACCCACTCAAAATTCAACAATTTAGTCTATGAAGTTTCTTCCAATTTTTCCCATTTTTGGTCCTCAATTTTGAATTTAAATGATGGATTTAACTACATAATGATGGAATATAACTAGAAGGGATTAGAGAAACGTTACCCAATGAACTCCTCTTTAAAACCCGCTCAGAATCGCCCTCTCCCAAGCTCAAATTTGATTTTTCTAACTTTTGAAACTAAACCCTCGAATTTCATATTTCATAACAGTGATTTCCGCTTCTGCGGTCTCGCTTATGCGAAAAATGAGTCACTTCTGCGACTTTCACTAAAGATTCAATGTACGCTTCTGCGGACAAACAACCGCTTATGCGATTTCGCTTCTGCATGATTTAAGCCGCTTCTACGGTTCTGATGAAAATCCAAAATTCTGCTTCTGCGGTTCCTTTCTCGCAGATGCGAGTCCACTTCTGCGGGATTTCCTCCGCATCTGCGCAACTTGAAAATTATGCCCAAATCCGCTTCTGCGATGCTAAAGCCGCTTCTGCGGCTCCGCTTCTGCGGTTCCCAAGCCGCAGAAGCAAAAAAAATACCAGAAGCAGAAAAAACTGATGCCTCCTAACTTCCAAAAATCATCCGTCGACCATCCGAAATCATCCCGAGGCCCCCGGGACCTCAACTAAAAGCACCAATAACACCTAAAATCTCATTCAAACTTGTTCAAACCCTTAAAATACTTTAAACAACGTCGGAAACTCGATTAAATCAAGGATTTATGCCTAAGAACTTCAAATTTCATCGAAACACACTTTCGATAAAAAACCCAACCAAAATACGTCCGAATGACGTAAAATTTTGCACACACGTCCCAAATGACATGACGGGGCTATTGCAACTTCGGGAATTCCAATCCGACCCCCGGATCAAAAACTCACTATCGGATCGGAAACTTCAAAAATTCAAACTTCGGCATTTCAAGCCTAAATGAGCTACAGACTTCCAAAATACATTCCGAACACGCTCCCAACCCCGAAATCACCTCACGAAGCTAACAAAACTATTGGATTTCCATTTCGAGGTCGTCTTCGCACTGTTCTAACTACGGACCATTTTTCAACACTTAAGCTCTCATTTAGGGACTAGATGTATCAAAACTCTCCGAAACACAATACCGAACGTCCCGACAAATCAAAATAGCATAATAAACTTAGGGAAAACAGTTAACAGGCGATCGGGGCGTTAATTCTTAAGACGACCGGACGGGTCGTCACGGATTTGCATTATGAATAATTCCAACAAAAGAGATAGAAGAAAGATAACACGATCTTTTTATATTAATTATAATAGAATTGGCTACTATTGCTAAGCATTGAAAATGCTGGATAAAAAGTAAATACCACTTTAAAAAGTGGCTACCCCACATAATTTTTATAATTTTGTTAATCTTTCTACTAGGAGTGTACATGGGCCGAGTTGGTTTGGTTTTTATCTAAACCAAATCAAACCAATTATATCGGTTTGGATTGGTTAGGTTTTGTCAGTTTTGTTGCGTTTTTCGGGTTTTTGTTACTTAAAGATTAATTCAATCTTAGTTGGTTAAATTTTTTATAAGTAAATATATGTTTAGTAAAATTGTAAAAATTTGACATACATATTATCTATTAAAATATTCTTATGGAAGTATTTACTTAGTAACACATGATAATTATCTTTTAATCGTCTAACAATAATTTTTTTGTTGATGTAGACTTTTAAGGTTAATCGAATTTAGTAATTAAACATAAAAATCAATACGATACCTAAATAATAATAATCATTTCAAATTCGAAAAAGATATAAATATTTAATAGATCTTGACATATGAATATGGAATAATAAAGAGATTGACGCATTTCAGTAACACTTGATAAGAAAGTGATCATACAACCTATTATTTAAGGTTAATAAATATGGAGCACTTCATACTCTATGAAATATTATATCACACAAGAGAATCTCAACTATTTCTTACATTTTTAAAAGAAAATTCTATATAAGATCTTAAAAAAAATATATAAATTATATATTTATATTTCGGTTTGGTTCGGTTTTTTTTTTCAATACCAAACCAAATCAAACCAAACATAGTCGGATTTTTATTTGATTTGGTTTAACTTCTGGAATTGGTACAATTTTCTGGTTCGATTTGTACGCCCCTACTTTCTACGCAAATCTACATATTGGGCATTTTCCCAATGAACCTTGATTTAGTGTCAGTGTTCATTTAAGATTTAAACTATACATCTAGGCGTCATTTGGTAGGGAATAAGTTGTCCCGAGATTACAATGACGGAATTATAATATGGAGATAAAATTGAAAGTAATTACTTAGTTGATATATTTTTATATATAGATATTTGGCTCATTGTGCTAAAAATAGAATTTACAGGATATAATATAAAACACATATTTGGTTTTAAATTGGATAAACTGAGATAAACATTTATTTCCAATGTTAGTTCTATTTATTGTTTTAGCTAGATTTGGATGGGCAGTTTTGTTATTTGGTTGGTATTTGGCATTGAGTCTCATTTGGTTGGATTGATTTTCATTGATCCTTTCAAAATCATTTTCTCAAAGTGTTGTACTTTCTAAATTTGGAAAATTTAATAGCAATAGGTATGGTAGACTTATTCTTAGTCAATCATAGGTATGAATGTGTGTAGCTCCTTTGCAGAGATAGTACCATCATTACTTCTTGTTAGTAGTTTTTTCCCTATATGTGAACTCTGAATATGAAAAGATAAGAGCTAGTCCGCTGCATTAAACTTCTGTTATCTGTGTGGAACGAAAAAAAGATCGAAGCACAGAAATTTACTGTATGCAGTCTTACCCTATATTTTTGCAAGAGACTGTTTTTACGGACCACAGCTTAGCCCTTGAACTCCTGATCACATGGCAACAATTATACCAGTTACGCCAAGGCTTCCCTTTTTTAATATGAAAAAATGCTAATAAAAAATAAAAAAATGTAAAATATAAAAATAAAGACCATAACACTTCGTAATAAGAGGAAACTTGAATAAGATAAATAAAAAATTTGATGTGATGAAAAAATTGCATACAATAGTAATAAACTCAATTGTCTTCTCTTGTTAAAGTGATATATTCAATCCAAACAAGATTTTCAGGAACAATTATTGTAATACAAAATCGTCTAGAATAAACTAATATTTCAAAAAATATATATATCAAGAAAAACTTCACAGAAGCTAACAACTCAAGATGAGTACGAATTTACAAAAGTATGATCATGAGAATATTGACAATAGAAGGGAGCTTTGGAAGAAAATCAGGGAACTTGGGCATCTTGTCAAAAATATTGAAATATTTTAACCAAAATTAAAGATTACCTTTCCAAAATTATTCCATAATTACAGTCGGGTGTGTACGGTACGGTACGGTACAATATTTAAATATTTTGGTTTGATATTTAATTTCTTAAAATGTTATACCAATTCTTAACTAATTAAACTTGATATGATTTGACTTTTCTACTTTCGATTTCAATTTATAAAATCAGGGGTGTTTGTTGGTTATCCAATAGTGTATTATTTTTTAAACTACCAAATTTTTTAAAAATTTAAACCAAACACTATACTAAATATTTTGGTATGATATTGGTTATTCAGTACTTCATTATTATTTTAACTAGCAAAATTTTTAAAAATTTAAACCAAATACTATACTAAATATCGGAAAATGGAATTTTTGGTTTCTATAGAATAATTCGGTATTTACCTATTATGCGAAGGCCTAATTATAGTTGGAATGTTTTTCAAACTATTTTAATAAATACTTAAAAATTTAAACTCAACAAGTGAAGAGAAACTATATAAGGGAGAGGAGTCCGATGGAGGCGACTGTCTGAAGCGGCGAGTTTGGCAACGAGTATCACTTTACTGAAAACTCACTTTTTAAACCCTTGCCTAAATTGTAACTGTCTTAAAATACACTTCCAACTCAAACAGCGCCTTACGCGCTCTTCACCTTCCCTCTGTAGTCAATCAATTTATTTCCCCCTTTATTTTGTCTACATTGTTTTTCAAAAACTCTCAGCACAGCAATAGTGTTGAAGGAGTATACATCCCCTGAATCTGATAAACCACCTTCAACTTCAAGGAGTATTACACAAAATCAGATTTCGGGCCTCATTCCCTCCACTGATCAACAAACCATCCCATTCCCAGGTTTGTAATAATATTTGAAATTATTTTTAGTTCTTGAAGGGAAGTATAGGCGTAACTGATAAAGTTGTTGCCGCATGGCCAGGGGTTCGAGCCATGGAAATAGCCTCTCTTGTAGGAATATAGTGTAAGATTGTGTATAATAGACCCGTGTGGTATGACACTTTCTCGTGCGCTGCGCATAGCGGGAGCTTAGTGCATCGGTTATGTCTTTTTTTTCTTTTTAAGCTTCTATATGCGCTTTCCTTGAGCCTGGTTTCTATTAAAAACAGCATCGCTATCTGCACTAGATGGGGTACTGTGTACGTATACACTAATCCTTACCGGACCTCATTTGTGGGATAGCACCGGGTATATTGTTACTATTATATTTTCAGTTTCTATCCTTGAAAGATGCAAAATTTTCACTCTCTCTTTATTTTTTTGTTTTTTGTTTTTATAATTGGTTACATGGACCCTCATATTGGTCAATCGTCATTCAATCATTTTCAAGACTCTACTAGCAATGCGCATGATGCAATATTGAGGGAAGAGATAGAGAAGGAGTGTATTAGGAAAGAGATTATTGCAGAAGAGGTTGTGCAAAGGCGCGTGTTGGAGTTAGAAGTAAGAAGAGAGCTAACGGAAAGAGCATCTCTACCTCCACAAGGTAGGGGTAGGTAACGTCTGCATATATATTATCCTTTTATACCCCACATTGTGAGAATACCGATAATGATGTTGTTGTATCTATAGAAAGAGGCTTAAATTCTCACTCTCTATTTATTTTTTGTTTTTTGTTTTTATAGTTGGATACATGGCCCCTTATATTGGTCAATCGTCATTTGATTATTATCAAGATTCTACTAGCAACGCGCGTGAGGCAATATTGAGGAAAGAGATAGAGGAGCTTATTAGGGAAGAAATTATTGCTGAAGAAGTTGCTCGAAGGCTCGTGTTGGAGTTGGAAGTAAGAAGAGAGCTTATGACGGAAGCAATGTTGAGAGGGGATAGATTTGCTTCTTTTAGTAGTTTTCACCCAAGTCTTCCATTATTGAAGCAACCGGCTGAGGAGATGTTGGGAATGAGTGTCTCTGTATCTGAACCGGGTGCTAGACACCAAGACATGGAACAGATTTCAGATGTTGTGCCTTTTAAGCACCGCGCTGTGGAACCAAGCGTTTCAACATTGAAGCTTGTCCCTGTTCCAAAGAACCTGAGTGCAAAGGTGGAGATTTCGCAGTTGCAGCCCTCATTAGAACCTGAATTAAGCAAAGATATGGTTCGTACTCTTCTTCGTACTGGTCCAGTACACTTTATGCTTTATAAATAAGATTTATTTATTCTATAAGTCCATAATATACTGTTTCCTTCCCATGGAGTCTTTCTTTTCATACTGCTTATCTGTTACTCATAATGTTGATAAACGTTCATCGAGTCCTATTAGCTCATGGACGGAATTATCCACATGACCTTAAAGAATGTTCAGAATTTTGGTGCTAATTACCAATTTTCTTATTTAATTTTCAACATTGTTTGAGGTTCATCTAAGTGATTAACACGTTGAACGCGTTGAAATATCTTCTTTCAATATGGATGTCAGACAAGGGGCCTTTCAGCTAGGTATTCCTGATTTTGGTCTTCTGTATGTCGGAAAAATTAGATAGAATCGATAGCTGCATCTGTCGGGCTTTGATTGTGGGTCATCTGAAGTAGGCTACCTTGTTTGAATGCACCCGCCATTCCCTATTTGTCTGCTTAAGTTGTCGAAGCACTAAGCTTCTTATGCTCAACCAATAGAACCTAGCCTGTCTTTAGAGAAGTATACTCAACTTTTCGAACAAATGTTATCACTGTATTATATTTATAAATGCTCTTCAATTTCTTCTTTAGCTCGTCGAGTGACATCTTTCCAACACTTTAGTAGGACTTACTAGTTTAAGCTTTCTTGATAAACTTCTCCTCTACGTTTGAGTGAGAACATTATCTGCTGAATGTAATTTCTTGGAAAAGCTTGACACTCCATCTCCTCTTTCTTAATGTAAATGTAATGATTTCTCCATATTTAAGGGCAGGGTTGCGTTTATAGGGGCTAATATAAGTTTTTTTTTGGTAATTAATCACTTTATATTAATAACCGGTATAACTGTACAAAGCCATAGCATCGCTTACACAGCTAGCTATCTCATTACAAATCCAACATCCTATGTAAACATGTGGACTACGAAATCAAACAAGCATAAAACTCTGTACTAATCTATGTATTCAAGTAGTAGCTCTAATGTTGCAAATGTAGGCTAATATAAGTTGTAATGGAGAAAGTATTACTCTCTGTTTCGATTCTTGAAAAGATGCTTAGGTTCCCTGATTTTCTTCCTTTATGTACTCCGTCCGCATTAGTCAATTACCAGAGTTTTTCTTGTGTCTAGTTTAGTTAGCCAGAACACTATTTGAAATTCTAACAAAGTACTTGTGGAGTGTAATATTTCACTTAACTGCTTTCTGCTGAATTTTAGCTTGACATGTTGCAGAATGCAGAGGATATCACATTCTGGACATAACTTATTTAAGCTAACAGGACCATAATCGAATTCATATGTTGTAACTTGAGTTTTAGATGCTGATGTTGTATCCATTTAACACCTGTTTGTATCATTACACGGTAGATCATCTCTATTAAAACCTAACAGCCAAGCCTAGGAAATAATTTTTTATAAGTGTTTCTTTTGGCATTGTTGCAGGCTAAGCCTGACACGATTTCCTCTGGAGCAAAACGGAAAGCTATAACACCAACAACGGAGGTGGCTAACGAGCCTTCATCGATCAGTGCTGTAAAGAAAAATGTCAAGGAGTGGACTTGTGCACTTTGTCAGGTAAGTGCTACAAGCGAAGCTGGATTGAATATGCACTTTGAAGGAAAGAAACATAAAAGAAAGGAGGCTGCTTCAAGAGGAGAGAACTCCAACGTTGGTCTTTTAACGAAGAAACCCAAATCCATGCAACTTGTAGAATCTAGCAATGACATGAGACAAGGGCAGAAATCAGAGGAAAGCTCATCAGGTTCAAGCGACAATGTTGCAAATGCAGATGACTTGAAAAAGCATGCAAACAATACAATCGACGAAAAGCAAAACAATAAGGAGCATCAGAAAAGACAGTACAAGTTCTGGTGTGAGACATGCAAAGTAGGCACCTTCTCTGAAAAGGTAATGGAGGACCATAGGATCGGAAAGAAGCATGCTCGGTATCTGCAACAACTTATTAGCAAGAACAAGCAGTGTTCATAACAAATGACAAGGGTGATTATTATTATTACTACTCTTTATGTTTATGTTGTTATGTTAGAACTGCAGAAGAATGATTGTGTTGAGCAAAGTAAAATGTGGGAGCTTCTGCCAGCCAAATAGTGGAGTAGCTTATTTTTGTTGTAAAGGAAATTGGATGTTATCAATATTACCTTTCAAAATAGTAAAAATAGTACGGTCTAGCCAGTTTTCGGATTGGTCATTCAAAAATAGCCAGCGTTTACCAAGTCAATGAAAAATAGCTACTATTTTGCTGCAACAGAGACCGGTCCAGCATAATATACTGGAGTTCGGTGCACCTGTGTATGAACTTCCAGCATAATATACTGGAGATTCGAGCACTTGTGTATGAACCTCCAGCATATTATACTGGATCGTTATACTTTGCTAGAACTCCAGTATATTATGCTGGAGTTCTAGTGTACTTATGCTGGAACTCCATCAGATTATGCTGGAGTTCCAGCATACTTATCCTGGAACTCTAGTATAATATGCTGGAGTTCAAGTATACTTATGCTGGAACTCCAGCATAATATACTGTGACGACCCAAAGGGTCATCACCTATTTTTAATTGAATTATGTGTTTTCGAGGCCTTGAAAACCTCACTTAGAGTTGCCTCGATTTGCGTGCGAAGTCCAGGCGCATAGCCGGAAAGCTTAAATATGAAATTCTGTGAAAAATGCTAAGTTTTGATGTTAAAATGAATAAATTTGATTTTGGTCAATATTTTGGGCAACCGGACCTGGACTCGGACCCGAACCCGTTATTTGACGGTCTTGGAGGGTCCATAAAAAAATATGGGACTTGGGCGTATGCCAGGAAACGAATTTCGAGGTCCCAAGCCCAAGAAATGAATTTTTAGATAAAATTGTTTTCTGAAATTGTTTAAGGAAATTTGAAATGAAAATTGATTAGAACGTGTTGGTATCGGGCCCGTATTTTGGTTTCGGCGCCCGGTACAGGTCTTATATATGGTTTAAGTCCTTCCTATAAAATTAGGTTGAAAACGAACATCGTTTGACGTGATTCAGACTTGAATTTCTAAATTTGAAACTTGATGAAGTTTGAGGAAAAGTTCTTGATTTTGAAGTTTGATTCATTGTTTTTGAGGTTATTTAGGCGATTTGATCGCACGGATAAATTCGTATGATGTTGTTGAGTTAGTACGTGTGTTTGGTTAGGAGCCCCGAGGGTTCGGGAGTGTTTCGGATGTGTTTCAGGAGGTTTTTGACTTAGAAGAAAGTTGCAGAAAATAGTTACTGGTGTACAGATGTTTTCTTCTTCGCGTTCGCGGGATGGCCCTCGCAAACGCGATGTGTTAAATTTGATTGAAGGAAATTCCTTCTACGCGAACGCGAGGCAATGAGGGCACATCCCTTCGCGAACGCGAAGGACAAATGGGCCTGGGCAGGGAGTGGGGGTAAATACCCTATGCGAACACGATCAATGGAACGCGAACGCGAGGCTCAAGAAGCTAAAGCTTTGCGAACGCGAGCCACTTAACGCGAACGCGAAGGCTTAATCAGCCTGACCCATCGCGAAGGTTCTGTCGCGAACGCGAAGGGCAATTTTGCCCAGTTATTTTAAAGACCCAAAATAGAACACTTACGGGACTTCTCAAAATTTTACAAAACTCCTTCTTCTCCAAAGTTCCTAGGCTATCCTTGAAGCACTTTTTCACCAAAACTTCTTGGGTAAGTAATTTTTAACTCGTTTCATCCCATTTTCATCAACATCCATTGAATTTTTAGGCCTAAAACATGTGAGTAAGGGTAGAAAATTAGGGATTTGGGTAGAACTAGGGCTTTTTGATTAACGGTGATTTAGACCTCGTTTGGGTCGAATTCTGGAAATAATTATATATTTGGGCTCGTGGGTGAATGGGGGAATTGATTTTGGTCCGAACATCGTGTTTTTGACCAAGTGGGGCCGAGGTCAATTTTTTTGGATTTTTGGGAGGAATGATTGGAAAGCTATAATTAGCCATTGGATTCGAAATGTTTAGCATTATTTGATGTTATGAAGTCATTTATGTATAGATACAATTGATTTGAATCTGAATTCGAAAGAAAAGGCGGTTTTTGAGGATTGAGTTGGTCGTGGAAGTTCGAGGTAAGTGTTTGGTCTAATCTTAACTTGAGGGATGAGGAGTTTAGTCCTATTTGCTATGTGGTAATTGTTGAGTACGACGTATACGCATGGTGACGAGTATCTATACGTTGGTGTCTAGCATGATCGTGAGTCTTTAAATTGTGAATATCTTGATTTCGTTATATCTTTCATGCCTTGGTGATGATTTCTAATTGTTGTGAAAAGCTTGTGGAAGGAAATTGTGACCTTTGAACATCGAGGAACATTGACTCAAGTTGTATTACAAATTGTGAAAGTATACGAGATGATTGAACCCTTTGGAGTATTGGCTCACGTGGTAAAGTGAGTTATGAAATAAAAGGGAAAGAAATAGAAAGAGTTATTAAATTGTTCCCTTGCCGGGATATTGTTGCGTTATGGATTATCTCCCTTGCCGGGATGTTGAGATTATTGATGTTGTACCCTTGCCGGGATTTAATTGTTTAATTGTGTTCCCTTGCCGGAATTTCTATTATTATTTTGTTTATTCCCTTGCCCCTTGTTTGTGATTGTTGTTTGGGTGAGGATGAGTATTAAAGCACGAAGGGTGATGTCGTGTATTGTTTGTTATTATGAGGAAAGAGTGTAAAGCACGAAGGGTGATGCCGTGCCGATTCTATTGATTATATGTGAGGAGAGAGAGTAAAAGTACGAAGGGTGATGTCATGCACATCTTTATCATATAATTGCTTTGGTGAGAAAAGAGAGTAAAAGCACGAAGGGTGAT
>MU716019.1:6094-36094 GCA_026770625.1 Nicotiana glauca | reverse complement strand
GCACACGGGTTGAGTTGAGCACAACATTTCATCCTCAGACGGACGGTCAGACCGAGCGGACTATTCAAATTTTGGAGGATATGCTCCGAGCTTGTATTATTAACTTTGGAGGTTCGTGGGATCAGTTTTTGCCTACTACAACAGCTACCAGTCAAGCATCCAGATGGCTACTTATGAGGCTTTATATGGTAGGCGGTGTCGGTCTCCCGTTGGATGGTTTGAGCTGGGAGAGGCTCGGTTTTTTGGTACAGATCTATTCAGGAGGCCTTGGACAAGGTAGGATCATTCAGGATAGGCTTCATTCGGCTCAGTCCAGGCAAAAGAGTTATGCAGACCGCAAGGTTCGAGATGTGGCTTTTATGTTTGGTGAGCAGGTGTTGCTTCGAGTGTCGCCAATGAAGGGCGTGATGAGATTTGGGACGAAGGGCAAGCTTAGCCCTAGGTTCATTGGTCCGTTTGAGATTCTTGATTGAGTGGGAGAGGTGGCTTATAGACTTGCTCTGCTGCTGAGCATATCAGTCGTGCATCTAGTGTTTCATGTGTCCATTCTTTAGAGGTATCACGGCGATCCAACCCACGTGTTTGATTTCAGCACTGTCCAGTTGGACAAAGACTTGTCTTATGAGGAGGAGTCGGTGGCTATTCTAGACCGGCAGGTTTGTCAGTTGAGGTCGAAGAGTTTCCCTTCTGTTCGTGTTCAGTGGAGAGGTTAGCCTCCTGAGGTATCGACCTGGGAGTCCGAGTCCGATATGCGGAGCCGTTATCCTCATCTTTTTTCCGACTCAGGTACTTCTTTCTTCTGTCCGTTTGAGGACGAACAGTTGTTTTAGAGGTGGAGAATGTGACGACCCAAAGGGTCATCACCTATTTTTAATTGAATTCTGTGTCTCCGAGGCCTTGAAAACTTTACTTAGAGTTGCTTCGATTTGCATGCACAGTCCGCGCGCATAGCCGGAAAGCTTAAATATGAAATTCTGTGAAAAATGCTAAGTTTTGATGTTAAATTAATAAATTTGACTTTGGTCAACATTTTGGGCAAACGGACTCGGACCTGCAATTTGACAGTCCCGGAGGGTCCGTAGGAAAATATGGGACTTGGGCGTATGCCCGGAATTGAATTCCGAGGTCCCAAGCCCGAGAAATGAATTTTTAAGTAAAATTATTTTCTAAAATTGTTTAAGGAAATTTGAAATGAAAATTGATTAGAACGTGTTGGTATCGGGCCCGTATTTTAGTTCTGGCGCCCGGTACAGGTCTTATATATGGTTTAAGTCCTTCCTGTAAAATTTGGTTGAAAACGGACGTCGTTTGACGTGATTCGGATTTGAATTTCTAAATTTGAAACTTGATGAAGTTTGAGGAAAAGTTCTTGATTTTGAGGTTTGATTCATTGTTTTTGAGGTTATTTAGGCGATTTGATCGCACGGATAAGTTCGTATGATGTTGTTAAATTAGTACGTGTGTTTGGTTAGGAGCCACGAGGGCTCGGGAGTGTTTCGTATGTTTTTCGGGAGGTTTTTGACTTAGAAGAAAGTTGCAGAAAATAGTTGTTGGTGTACTGATGTTTTTTTCTTTGCGTTCGCGGGATGGCCCTCGCGAACGCGATGTGTTAAATTTGATTGAAGGAAATTCCTTCTACGCGAACGCGTAGCTCAGGCCGCGAACGCGAGGCAATGGGGGGACATCTCTTCGCCAACGCGGTCCTCGCCACGCGAACGCGAAGGCTAAATGGGCCTGGGTAGGGGGAGGAGGTAAATACCCTACGCGAACGCGATCAATAGAATGCGAACGTGAGGCTCGAGAAGCTAAAGCTTTGCGGATGCGAAGGCTTAATCAGCCTGACCCATCGCGAACGCGAAGGGTCTGTCGCGAATGCGAAGGGCAATTTTGCCCAGTTATTTTAAAGACCCAAAACATAACACTTACAGGACTTCTCAAAAATTTACAAAACTCCTTCTCCTCCAAAGCTCCTAGGTGATCCTTTAAGCACTTTTTCACGAAAACTTCTTGGATAAGTAATTTTTAACTCATTTCTTTCCATTTTCATCAACTTCTATTGAATTTCTAGGCCTAAAACATGTGATTAAGTGTAGAAAATTAGGAATTTAGGTAGAACTAGGTCTTTTTGATTAATGGTGATTTAGACCTCGTTTTGGGGTCGAATTTTGGAAATAATTATATATTTGGGCTCGTGGTTTTTTAGTTATAGTTGAATCCTTTTTATGCAAGCCTCGGGGATGTATCTGAAATAAGGCAGTCCCTACTTGAGGAAGAGGTGGCTCCCAAACTGGCTAAGGACAAAAAAAGGAAACGGGCCTCACCTTCCGATACCCCGAAGCCTAAGAAGAGTAAGGCTCATAATTTGAAGGACGACTCTGCCGCTCTATCTGCTGATGTAGCCTAAAATCTACGAGATGAAAAAGAGATGGGGGAAGATGTTGGTTTTGAGCTGGTGCCTCGAAAGAGGGGGAGCGTCGAAGCTTCAACAACGGTTGGGCAGGTGATGGTCGAGGAGACTCACCCTCGGATCGAGGAGATCTCGGAAGTTGCTCCGAGCAATGTCCCTGAGTCATCAGGGGTCGAAGATATTTCTTGTCGTGATGGACAACCGGTGAGTGTGCCCGTAGTGTCCGGTTCTAGGGCACTTCGGAAGGGAGAGAGCACCTCAAGTGCTTGCTTTGGGCAATCAATATCAATGACTCATCGCTCGGCCCTGAATTTTCTGAAGGACAGTTTCAAGAGGCTCGATCTATGGAGACCCTCGATGTGGGAACGACCCAGGATGGGGAATACATATTCTACGGCTACCTTGCAGGGGTCAATGATGTTTCCGACCTAGATGTGGTGATTGTTTTGATGAGGCTCATCGTCTCCTAAACCAGGTAAACTTCATCCCCCGTTATTAGGTTCGCTTTTATTTGCTCATGTTCTGATTTCTTTCCTTTCTCCATAGGCTGTAATGCACTATCGGAAAGATTTCACCAAATCCCAAGATGATTTGCACCGGTGTGAGGCTGATCTCAAGAGGCTTACCGATGAGAGAGACGCCCTCAAGTGCCTCTATGTGCAGAAAGAAGAGGAGATCAGGGACCTCCGAGCACGCTTGGCTCAGGCTCGTAAGAAAGAGGCCGAACTAAATGACCAGGTAACTATACTTGTGAAAGAGTACGGTCTCAGCCTAACTGTGGAGGCTAATACTTCAATATCTTACCTGCGACAAAAGCTGGAAAGGATCGAGCCGCTCCAAGGGGAAGTTGATCAAATCAAAGCTGACTGTGATCGGTGGAAGGAGAACATGGACCGCCTTGATACTAAGAAAAAGGCTTCCTTGGCCAAGATATCATCGGTTGAGCTCCAGCTTTGGAGCATAAAAGAGAAAATCTTAGACCAGGCCAAAAGGATCAAGGAGCTTGGAGCCGAGGTTGATGAGGCCACGGCGGAGGTCGGGAAGACGAAGATCGTGGTTGACAAGTCCATTGCCGTTTACCTAGATGATGTCGAGGCTTCTCAATCGCATCTAAGGGAGGCTTCTGATCAAGAGACGATGGAGCAATGACTTGGCAAAGTGCCAATACCGAAGGGAGACCCTCTAGGAAATCTATGCTCGAGGCTCTCCAAAGAGATAGCTCAAGCTAAGGCGCTTGAAGCAGATGCCAGGTTGCTCGTCTCCTCTGATGATGATAATGATGATGAAGACAGCCAATGCAGGTCTGATAACGACGAGAGACCCGTAGGAGAAGGTTCCCCTGAGGGAGAAACCAGCCCATGGCATAGTCAGGATTTTATTGCCCCTCTTTTTGTAAGACCTCCATCGGTCCCCTGTACACGTTTTTGCCTCTATATATATATACAAAGAAATCTTCCCTTTTGAATTCCTTCTCAATTTTTATCTATAAACATGTTTCTGCCTTGGAAATTTTTTGGCACAATCTTATGCTTTGAATGATGCGTTCGAGATTTTGGTTTTGGGTGACTTCCTCAAAGTCACCATATTCGAGTTTGAATATGGTTCGAACTTGAAGTGCGCCGAATAATGAAGAGTCCCCGAACCATAGTCAAGTCAGTTTTGTTTAGACTTGGAATAGTCAAACCCATAGGTTCGGATGGAGCGAGAACAAGATCTCGAACTCTAAGTGTACTGGCCCTTAGGCTCTTTAGATTGGGCCAATATGGCCTTTAAAGATGGCTATTATTCCCCTCTTTTGGCTTAAAATACTTAGTAAAATTTTAGTTATGTATTTTGCCTTAGCATGTATTTTTTACCCATTGAGTTTTTTGAGGGTTCGATGTTGATTAAAACCCCTCTGCTTTTTGTGCCTTAGTGTCATGACCCAAAATCCGAGGAGTGCGACCGGCGCTCAACTGAGTAAACCCGACTGAACAAGCCTGCTATGTTTCATTCTACCCAAACTATTTCATAAATACAGAGGGGATATTATCCCATTTAATAAAACGCAAAGAAATCTGTCGTTAGCAACCCTCATTTCATTCTTTCTAATTGGTTCATTTAGTTTTCAAAATATTACAAGTTTACAAATTTAATGAAAAACATGCTTATCAAGTACCAACATTTCTAGCCCGGACTCCCAACATCAACCACCACCCACAATAGTCTACGGAGCCTCTAAATATAACTGAAGAATAATGTGGAAATGCCGGAAATAAGGCTCCGGCTATACCTCTAAATACAAAGTACATGATAAATAATCGTACAGGGTCCCGAATTGAAGTGGGGCTCACCAACTCAGCTGAAAGGAAGATGCATCATTGGCTGCGACCAACACTGCCTGCTATGGAATCACCTACAATCATAAAACGAATGTAGCGCCCCCGGCAAAAGGGACGTTAGTACCATTGAATAGCACTAGTACGTATAACTAAACACCATCTAATTAGAAGGAACTATCAAACAAGAATAAAGAAATCACAAGTGAAACTCAAACACTTTAAATGATCACAACATTATCAAGTAAAAGGGGTCATATAGCTTTCACATATCATATTATACATTTATGCGTTTCATAGCCCGTCCATAGGGTTCACATATCATATTATATTATACACCTATGCATTTCATAGCCCGTCCATAGGGTTCACACGTATTATATTATACACCTATGCATTTCATAGCCCGTCCATAGGTCCCATATATTATATTATATACCTATGCGTTTCATAGCCCGTCCATAGGTCCCACATATTATATTATACACCTATGCGTTTCATAGCCCGTCCATAGGTCCTACATATTATATTATACACCTATGTGTTTCATAGCCCATCCATAGGTCCCACATACTATATTATACACCTATGCATTTCATAGCCCGTCCATAGGTTCACATATCAATTAATCGGGACATAGGGCCACCATCATTACAGCATACTTAGCACTAGGCCACATTTCATAACTCAATCTCTTATTTCCCACATATTTCACGTCAATATCAATTTCAACAACAAGCTATTTAATTCAATATGTCAAATACACATGCGAGGAACCATGAATCCTCGGCATATACAATATCTCAGAAATCATACACCTCAAGTTTATTGACAATGGAACCTTAAACATAATGGATTCTTCCAAATCAATAGAGGGGATACACCAACCCGTAATAAAAACACATCAAAGGCATAAGCAATCAATTACACCAATTATTCTTGAATCATTCTTTTTCGATCATGACAATATACAATTTCAACATCAAAGTACGTAACAACTCGGATCACATTGGATGTACTCACAAGGCAAGACATTGTCTCGAATAACCACTTATGGCATAAATTGTGTATAAAGCCTTTAGGCATTTTGTTATTGAAGTCATTTATTGAAAGAAAAGTCGAGGCTCATTTCATAATTTGTTTCATATTTCCACATGTCATAGACATCACCAGGTACAGGTATAATTCAAGTTCTCGGCACGTTGGCCATACTCTATTTCCCAAATTCATTTGATTACTTTAAACATCTCTACACATAGAGGATTTCACATAGTTTGGTATAACAATCTCAATTTAAACTTGACTTGAAGTCTAGGCATTTTAGCACATAGTTCCCATTTTTCACATATCCTCATTTACCAAGAATAACATATTAAACACATTGAGGTACATCTTTCACATATGTTCTCTCTTGTTTTTGCTCAGCAAAGTGATGAGGGGTTGGGGTGTTTTATTAAAAACGGGGTAGGGTTGAAAAATTAGAAAAATTGGAGTCACAGTCGGGTCTGCGGTCGCATTCTGCGATCGCAGATACGAAATGCGGTCCGCATAATGGATCGCAAAATGTGTTCCAAAAACCTCTTTCCATTGTTTCGGTATGTGACGGAAATACAGTTCGCATACATGATTTGCGGTCGCATAATGGACTGCATTTTGACCTCAAATTGACTGAACCATTGACTCACTCTGCGGTGCAAAATGCGGTCCGCATATCAGTTATGCGGTCGCATAATGTACCGCATCTTGACCTTAATTTTTAACCAACCACTGCCCCAATATGCCGTAGGAATGCGGTCCGCATACTGGATCTGCGACCGCATTTCGGACCGAAGAATTTTACACATCCCTAATGCATATCCGGATCGGGACACCACAAGCTAATAGGTTTTGAGCATAATTTTTTACGGGGCCTTACACTTGGTATCACAAAATGCATAATATAATAGGAAAGATGATGCCCATGTTGGACCCATTGTGCTCGAAATGTTCCTGCCAAATAGCCATTGTACCTGAAATATCCAATAAAACTTAGCTGACCAGCTACATATTTGTATTTTGAATATTCCAAGGTGTTGTCCAAACTATCGAGAATATCCCTTTGAAATTGCATCCACGCGTGACTTCCTTTTGATTCTGTCTAGTAGTCTTTGTCGAAGCTGTTGTTTTGCTTATTTTTAAAATACTTCCATTGGCATGAATGATTTAAAGATAGGCCTTCAGTAATGTAACAGTATCCAATGCCATGATTGTCGAGCATATTGGTTGTCTTCTGCATCCAAGAAATGTAGCCGTTTGGTCGAAACATGTATTCCTCCTCTATTTAATGCAGTTGCCTAATATTAAAATACCAGGCGTGCAATTTTATTATTCGAAGGAGTATGACTGCACAGTCTTCAGTGCCTTGTTATCCTACCAAGTAACTAACCTTGATCCTATTCCTTTGTTCATTCAAAAAACCAACTGGAAATTTCTGTGTTTCACTGAACGCCTGTGTCATTTTTCCTTTTCCCAAGTAATTCTCCTCATTGTTAGTTGAACTTGGGCTCAAAAGACCAAATAATACAATGTATCTATAAAAATATAAAAATCACTAAAAATTAAAATAAATTAATATAAAACTAAATTCTACGAGTGAAACTAATTTTTTTTTTGTATTTTCAAATGTTATAATATTATAAATTTAAATATACTAATTGACTTTAACCTAAAGATGAAAATATTTAAAGTAAAAGAGTCAAAAATATTTAAAATAATGATATTAAACCTAAACTAAATATTTAATGCTAAAATGTGTAAAATCTTGGGGAGTGTAAAAAATTACATGTCTACAGCAGCCCCTCTTTGATTGGAAACGCAAAGAGTTTTCAGAAAAAGAACGACGAGGAATGTTTTTTGATCCAACCCTTATTTAGAGAGACCAAAAACTAAAAGAAAGGAGAATGTGACCGAGCTCTGGTATCTGAGCTGCCTACATATCCTTGGCTACAAAGGAATCAAGCCACGCGTAGTTCAGAATTAGGAAGAGTGATGGAGTAAACCGAGGTGGAGAGCTGAGTGAGGTGCCGTCGAGGTTCCGGTTCATGGTCCTATTATTACATCAAAAATCAAAATTAAAAAGACTAACTAAGCCTATCAGCTACGAGTTACAAGATTCCCATCTATGAGTATTCTGAAGCTTGATCTTGAGCCTTGGTTGGTTCTTCAGGTGGAATCTGATCCGAATCTTGATGCTTGTTAGCTGCAGGTGCTAGTTCATCCCTTTTACAACTTTGCGAATCAAGGCGGGACATGCAAAGCTTGTGACTTCAATTATGTTTTGAGCAGTCCACATTTTTTTTCCGCTTCGGCAGTTTGGATTCACTTTTTTTTTCTTTCTTTTATTCTTGATTAAGACTTTTTTTTGGTTATCTCGAACCCTTATCGGCCCGCATTCTTGAAGCGAGCTTCTGCTACTTCTAACTTGAATTGACACTGTAGGTTGCCCCTATTCTTAAGGAGGGATCATGCTGTCTCTAACTGGAACTTGAAATGAATTCACTCATTCTCCAGGTGGGAACCTGCTACTAACTTGAAACTTTAAATAACTTTGAAATGAATTTTGAAATGAGTTCCCTTGTTTTCTAGGTGGGCACCCGCTACTACAACAAAACAGACAAAACAAAAGAAACTTTTCTACCCAAGTCTGCACTAGAAAGATTTGTGAGTTGTTAACTATAAATTACCTACGCTGCTGATGAATGATGCAATGATGAGAGTAAAATTAATGACTCGACTAGGATGTTCTTCTCCTAAAAGTGATTGAGTTGCAGAAAACTATAAATTAAGCTTGACTAAAGTAAATACTAACCTACTATTCTCCAGGGGGACCCTTGATTTCAAGAAAACTAAAGATTAATAACTTAAGAAAACTAAAAATTGATCCCCCTTTTTTTTTTCAAATTCAGACTTCCCACTCTTTTTAAATTATTATCCTAGGAGAAAATCCATCAGACTAGGCTTTAATCATAGGAGAAAGATTCATCATACGAAGATTTTGATCCTTGGAGAAAGTTCATCAAACTAAGATTTCTATCCTAGGAGAAAGTTCATCAGACTAGGTCTTCTATCTTAGGAGAAAAATTCATCAGACTAAGATTTTGATCATAGGAGAAAATTCATCAGACTAGGTTTTTTATTTTAGGAGAAATATTCATCAGACTAAGATTTTAAACCTACGAGAAAGTTCATCAGACTAGATCACTTTTCTTCTTTTTTTTGGGTATCTTAGGAGAAAGATTCATCAGACTAATATTTTTATCCTAGGAGAAAGTTCACCAGACTAGGTCTTCTATCTTAGGAGAAAAATTTATCAGACTAAGACATTTATCCTAGGAGAAAATTCATCAGACTAGGGTTTTTATTTGTTATCTTAGGAGAAAGATTCATCAGACTAAGATTTCTATCCTAGGAGAAAGTTCATCAGACAAGGTTTTCTATCTTAGGAGAAAGATTCACCAGACTAAGATTTCTATCCTAGGAAAAAATTCATCAGACTAAGATTTCTATATCAGGAGAAAAATTCATCAGGCTAAGATTTCGATCCTAGGAGAAAGTTCATCAGACTAGGTTTTCTATCTTAGGAGATAGATTCATCAAACTAAGATTTATATCCTAGGAGATAATTCATCAGACTAGGTTTCCTATCTTAGGAGAAAAATTCATCAGACTAAGATTTTTATTGGGAGAAAATCCATCACACTAGGGCTTCTTATCCTAGGAGGAAAAATGTGAGTGCAATGGCAACATTTTATGCACATTAGCAAGACAAATAAATGCAAATATTTGAGAAACTTCTCTTTGTCGGTTCTTCTCTTCTCTTCTCTTCTTTTCTCTTTTTTATTTTTTTATTTTTCTTTGAAACCATTTTCCTTGCACTGCTTTGTTTCTATTCAAACAAAGAAAATTTTGTCAGTTTTAAAAGTGGTGGTCGGTTTGTGGCCTTGAGTCTTGAGCAGCTTGACTTTTGTTCGATCAGCTTGAGCCGGTCTCAAGAGACTTTTGTTCTGCACCAACTCTGATTGTTTTACACCCAATACCATTTATATTTGCAGCTCAATCAACCTTATCCCAACTGGAGATCCTTGCTTAGGTGACCTTTTCTGATATCTTGAATAACTTCCTACTTTTGAGCAATTTGTCTGTCAATGAGAATCGTGAGTTATCTTTTTTTGCGCTAAGTTAGCTGACAAGAGTCTTTTGGGGGAGCCTTTGCATGAATCCTTAAGGCATGTTGAAAGTAACAACTGAGTATGTTGGCAAACTTTACTTTATGCAGCTGAAAAGCTGGTAGCAGATTTTGAAATCTTTTCCTGCTTGTTTTGACAAGGACTGACTCAGAGTGAAGGACACAAAGAAACAATATTAACAAGAAATGCCCCTGTCGGGAAGGATAGAAGGAAGAAATTTTTTCGTTTTATTTTTTTCTTTTTTTCATAACTAGCCTTATGATCATGACATGCATTTTGGACTTAACGGCCTGATCTATCAAACGAATCTAATCTTCCCTTTTACCTTTCTTATGCCCTTCGAAGTCGGGCTTGTTTGTGCCAAATCTTTGTATCAGCTTGATGACTCACTTTCGACTAGTGGTCCCCAAGGGGTTTTCACCGATAAATCTCTCTTATTTATTTATCTCTTCTTACCATCGCCTTATAGTCCCGTGAGGGTTTTCACTAGTAAGATTCTCTTTTTTTTCTTTTGCCTTCTTGTGTGAGCAACTTGACAGTGTTCTATGTCCGGTGACAACCGTTATTCATTGCATTCTTCTCTTGGCATTCTTGAAGGCATAACGGGAAGTCTTTATTATGAAGGTTTTGGATAGGGTTGGAAAGAAGGGTCGACATGAAGGCTCAATGTAGACTAAAAAATGAGGGGTTATGGACTTACAACTCTTAGAATCGACTCTTTTAAAAATAAAAAAAAATCTTTGCCCCAGTTTCAGCTATTAGGGATTTTTGGATTTTTTTTTTGGAATTCTTATTTGGGTTACACCAAGCCGTGAGGCTGTCTACGTATCCTTTTTTAAGGAATCAGGTCGAACGTAGTTCAAACATCTGACCTAACTATAATTTTCTTTCTATTCCTCTGCCTTTTTTCCTTTTCTTTTTCTTTTTTTTACTTTGTTTTTACTTTTTTTTCTTTTTGTTTGCCCCAATTTCTATCTTCTGAGGACAAGGACTTTCGACTGTTCTTTTTTTATCTCTTTTTTTATTTTATTTTAATTTTCTAAGAATTGCCCCTGTTTATACTCTTGGCACATGGACTTTTTTTTCTTTTTCTTTATCATTTTTTTCATTTTTGTTTTGACCCTTGACTCTAAACTTGATTCCAAAAGAGGGTGGTTAAAGAAAATAACACAGTCTCAAAGGGGTAGCAAAGGATATAAAGTGTATGGATAGAAGAAAAGGGCCTCCCAACCTCGAGAAAGCCAAACATAGTATATTTTTGTGATCACAGCATTGATAAACATGTTTGCCTTCTTGGTGTGTCGTGGTCACAAGACACTTTCCATCCCTTAGTGTCAAACTTTCCAACAAACTTCAATTGATTAAACATCCTCAAGCCCGATCTTCACAATGATTTGAAGGTGAATTTTACTCTACCTTAATTGCAAAAGTATATCAACTCTTTATTCATCCTCAAAAGTGTTTTTTTTTCCAGTTATCCAATTCCAAATTAAATCAGTTTCTAAGATCTGGCAAAAATTTCCGCATGCATGTCATGTCATTAGAACAAGCGAGAAAAGAACTAAGAACAGAATGACACAAAAGGACAAATTGTATTTCATTGAGTAAAAGATGAAAGGGTTTGACAACAAGACAAACAACCTAAAATCCGAGTTACAACCCTAAAATAACTTGCATAATGAAAATAGCAATAGAACAGACAGACAAGACTCACACGAACAGAATAGAGGGATAGAATGGTTTGACTCAATAAAACAAATAGAATCTGGATCACAATCCTGAAATAACCCAGATAATTGAAAAAACATCAAAACAAACTACCAAGATTCCTTCCTAGTGAGTAATTAATGACTTTTCAATTGGTAAGCTTGACATTTAGCCACAAATTTGCTCATCAGAATTACCATGGCCTTCTCTAATTTCAGTAGGCAAGTTCCCGAGAGGATTCTCATGCTCCATATCACCAGGCATCATCCCTACAAAGTGTGAATCATCATGTGCAGGCAAAGGATTCTGCACGATATTTTGGGTGTCACTGTCTTGGATCACAATCAATTTTTCCTGGATCATCCTTTCTATTTCTCTTTTCAAATCCCGACAATTTTCAAGATTGTGCCCCTGGGCATTTGAATGGTATTCGTACCTTTTAGAAGGGTCAAATCTTCTTGCACGTGGGTCCACATGATTTGGCTTTAACTTCTCAAATAAGCTTGCATAGGACTCTCCTATTTGTGTAAAATATCTTTCAACTTTTGTTCTCCTTTATACCTCTGGCCTGGATGTGGGTTATAAGGCACCTAAAAATTTTGTGGAGGCTGGTGGAGATTTTGTAATGCTCGTGCTCGCCCTCTGGGGTGTTTTGGTGCCTGGATAACATAGTGAGGTGGAGCGACAGAGTATTGTGGGTTCTGAGGGGGATAGTAAAGCTCAGGGGAGTTATCGAAAAACAGACGAGGCTGGTCATACCTTTAAGACGTTCTCCTAGGACCTCTTCTCGACCCTGATATCATCATTACTTCTTCATCCACCCCATTCGTGTCAAGATTCCTTTTGTATAGCCTGAGTTGCAGCTTGACTTATAATTCTGCCTGTCTTAAGGCCATTCTCTACCATTTATCCCATTTTGATTGCTTTCGAGAATGATTTGCCAACTGCGGACATCATATTTTGAAAGTAATATGGATCTTGCGCCTGAAGGAAGACATTGATTAGCTCGTGGTCATCCATGGGTGGCTTACCTCTAGCTGCTTGCTCTCTCCATTTAATGGCATATTCCCTGAAACTTTCACTTGGTTTCTTCTTCAGGTTTGAAAGGGAATTGTGGTCTGGGGCAATGACAATGTTGTATTAGAACTGTTTGACAAAGGCATGTGACATGTCATCCCAGACATACCAGCGAGACGTGTCTTGATCTATAAACCATTCGGATGCTACTCTCGTAAGGCTTTCCCCAAAATAAGCTATTAGAAATCCTTCATTTCTTCCCACACCTCTTTATTGATTGCAATACCTTTTCAAGCGGGCTAGGAGTCTCCATGTCCATCATACTTTTCAAATTTGGGAGTCTTGAAACCAGGTGGCAACTGGACATCGGGGAACATACATAGATCTTTGAAGGCGATACTCTTCTGACCTGCCAACTCCATGTTTTTCAATCGTTGTTCTAAGATTTTCACTCTTTGGGTTATTTCTTACTGTTCCATCTTTTGGGCAGGCTTCTCAATATTTGCAGGAAGATCAAACAAGTACGAGTGGAACTCAGGAGAGTGGTACTGCTCTTGCTGGGTAGCAAATTGTGACTCATGACAAGGTTGTCCTTGGCCGTTGGCCCATGCTTGACACATTTTGGTCATTTGTTGTTTCACTATTCTATTTTCCCCAAACACAATAGACTCCTGTCAAACCCTCTGACCCTGAGTCTCTTGAGCACTTGTAACAACTTCGATGTCAGTAACTCCCTCCGTTTCATATTAAATGAGGTATTTTTGTTTTTAGTTCGTTCCAAAATAAATGACACATTTCTAAATTTGGAAATAATTCAAATTTAAACTCTTCATTTTACCTATTTTACCCTTAATGAGAAGCTTTTATAACCACACAAAAGCTATGACCCCACAAAACTTTACCCCTTAAGCTTTTAAGACCACAAGTTTCAAAAGTCTTTCTTTTTTCCTTAAACTCCGTGCCGAGTCAAACTACTTCATTTAATTTGAAACGGAGGGAGCTTACCATAAACCGACCACCTCAAACTTTCTTCACAATTCAAAACAAAAGACACGTTAGAATGGACTCAGTCAATCCTTATTATTATCATAAGTTTTTTTTTTCATTTTCTCTTTTTTTTCTTTTTGGTTGATCGAACCTGATGTGGGTTTCCTACGTATTATGTGGGAACATGAATCAGATCTTGCGTAGTTCGAGAAGATTAGGAATAAAGTAAATAAACTAACTCTCTTTTTGGATTTTGGACTTTTTTCGAAAGAAAGACTTAAAAATAAGAAATAAAATATTTTTGGGTTTTGATCTATTGGAATTTCGAAAGAAAAACTTCTAAAGAAGAAAGAAAATATCTTTGGCTTTTTGGACTTTTATTTTATAATTATGAAAGAAAGACTTCTAAAAAAATTATTTTTGAATCTTGAATTTTCTTTTCAATTTTTGAAAGAAAAAACTTCTAAAGAAGAATGACAATATTTTCGGATTTTTAGAAAAATTAAAAGATAATATGTTTGGGTAAATATTTTTGGATATTTTTTTAAAAAAATTGAGGTCTCAAAGAAAGACTTTTCCAAAAAAGGAAATAAAAGAAAATATTTTTGGATTTTTTTTTGAAAATTGTGGGCTGGAACCGATAAGTTATGCCTACATATCTCACATCCGGTGAGAATCAAACTCGCGTAGTACTGTCAGTTTTGACGTAATTGGAAAAACATGCTATTGACTCACTTTCATTTTTTTTGAAATACATTTTCTTTTCCTTTTTTTTTCCAAAAATTTTGGCAAAGTTTCGAGGTATTTTCAAATACCGGGGTTTTTAGAACCGGGTGAATTCTATACACTCCTGGTTTTTTTTGTTGTTTTCCTTTTCTTAGCCGGTTAACATACAAGCCGAAGCAAATAAATGTACAAATAGCATGTAAGATGCATCAGGATAGTCTTTTATTTCGGGTACACCTGTCCTAGACGGACCTAACCCCTGTGTTGAGTCCCTTAAGACAAATGCACGTGATGCAAACGAACGTTCCTACGAGAGATCCGACATGAGGCTATGTTATTCTAGGTTTGAAACCTTGGGGTGTGTTCTATACATGGTTTACCCATGCGGACAGCTCATGCCGAAGAGGGGGCAACATACCGGGAGCACGAAAGTCTACCCGACCTTATTGCTGGCCCAGCCTCGTTCTATTTGGTATAAATTCTAACAGAAAAAGTGGGCCACGCGAACGCGTGCACATTTTTAGAAGACTCAGGTGGGAGGCGTAAGAAGACAGTTTAATACAATTCAAATATCAAAGCGGTAAATAAGCGGCAATTAGCACGTTAGGTCCACAAATACAGTAATATCAATAAACAATAAAGCCAAGCATAGATCATATTAACAAGCTTGAATCCTTAACCCTGAACCATAGATTCTGGGTTCTTATCTCCAGCAAAGTCTCTAGAGCTATCACACCTCCTTTTTCTACCCGGAAGGGGGTAGAAGGAAGTTTTTTCAATTAAAGTGACAATAATCGAAACGATATTATTTATATTTATTCAGAGTCACCGCTTGGGAAAATTTATGGTGTCCCAAGTCACCGGTTTAAAATCCTGAATCGAGGAAGTTTGACTCTTATTTATGGTCTGCGAACACGTAAATCCGGGTAAGGAATTATGTTAACCCGGGAGAAGGTGTTAGACATTCCCGGGTTCCGTAGTTCTAGTAAGGTCACTTTAAACATACCTGGATTAATTAAAATGTTTAATTACATATTAGAACCTATGTGCATTTACCGTTCTAACCGCTTTTAAATACTTGATTATTAGTAATACAGAGTTACCTTAAAATGCGTCACGCGTACGTGTACTCATTTTGTTCGGTGCGTCAAGAATTATGTCACGCGTACGTGTCCACAATTCCTAACACTTAGTTATTTAGGAAAAGCTTGCCAAAGTTGTGCAAACGCATACCTTGATTTTAAGTTATGAAAAATCATAATTATGTTATGCGAATGTATACATAATCACGATAATAGATTAAGTGCGTGCCTAATTAAGCTACGGATATTCATTTTAGAAACTATAATTATGTCATGTGAACGTGTACATAATCACGGTAATAAATTCAAAACGCGCCTAAAGATTCACCTACCCTGGTGTGGCCGGCCTAATCATGCTACTAGCGAACCAATTAAACAAAATAAAACACATGTACAAGAATATTTATTTTTTTTGCCCTATAATTTCTAAATTTCAACCCAAATCTAACTTTTAAATTTCGGTCCTCATTATCAATTGCTATTCAATTCTTTTTTTAAAAATCCCAGATTATCCAACTATATCAATTCTTAACATATTTCTTAACTAGTCGCGTTTTATAAACAAGATAAAAGATAAAATCAATATTCTCATTTGTTCTAATCACTTCACAGGCATCTAATCCACCCAACGATGACACCACAAGGCAAAAGGCAAATCAGATAAAGAAACAAAGCAACTACTAATTTATCAAAAACAAGACAAATAAATAGTTAAATAAATTAAGCAAGCAGAAGATTTCAAGATTCAAAATCAGATAAAGCATCTAAAAAATAATTCGATTGAAGAGTGAACCTCATAGAATTTTTCAATTAATGAGAAAAGACCTCCAAGTCGATTACAGCAAAAGTTGTTCGAGAGCGAGAACCAATACGAGCAATGGGAACAATGAATCCAAAACCGGAACCGCAACTAGCGATGCTTGCCGGAACTCGATGAACCTCGGACGACACCTCAAAATTTGATCTCCAGAAGTTGTTCAAAAATGATTCTCCCACGACACCGCGCACACAAATAGCGACTAGCTCAGTATGATGATGCAGGAGAATCGGGTTCAATTTCGCCGGAGTTTGCCGCAGAGATATCGGAGTACCAGTGATCGTTTCCAACTCCGCATTACTAATAAGTAGAAAGAGAGGGTCGCAATAGCTTTTACCCGATTTTGGGCCGGGATCGATATCCACAGATAGCTAGAATTGGAGTCGAGTATCTATTTAGTTTGTGCATATTTGTTCCAAAAATTACTTCTATTTATTTTTTATTTTTCTTTATATTCTACTTTGATCAAACTACAAATTATAATTGCAACTAAATAAACTAAAAGTAAATTGCTACAAGTTGTATCTAATGGTTTAAAAGGCACTAGAGTAGTGACTTTCACCTAGGTGGCTAATTGATGTGTAATTACATTTAAGGCACGATTGGCATGATTGAGGAATATGTTATAACCGTTGCTCGATACTACCCACTCTTCACCTCTCGGTAGAAAGAGTGGTTTTGCCCAATTGACTTTCTCAAGACCAATTAGGTATGCATATTTTCCCAAGCAACTAGGGTTCAAGTTGGGTAATTACACTCTCGAGGTTTAACCCTTTAATTGAGATTATCAAATCTCTTGAGTCCATCCCAATTCCTTGTTGAGTCAATTTTGGAAACTTAGGCTCTCTTTCTCAAGAAGAACCCAAGTCAACTTAGCACAAACTAGTGTTTACAATCACTACTTCATAAATTAAACCATAAAATTGACACAAATAACAAATACCCATAGTTAATCTAACCTTAAATCACAACACCCATCAATTACCCACACTAGGGTTGAGCCACAACCCTAGCTAACGGGTCTAGATACTCATGCTTGAAGAGAAAATCAGAGAAATAGATGAAGAGAAAGACATATTGATTAATTACTAAAGTAAATACAAAGATTCAATGATTAAAACTAAGTAAAAGTGCCCAAAATGGCTAATAAAAGTCTTCTCACGAGAGCTACTACTGTATTACAACATCTGATAACCTAAAAATGGAAAAAGAATCTATTGATACTAAGCTAAAAAATCTAGACAAAAATACCCCTGCAGGGCTAGTGCGGACCGCACAAAATGAACCGCGGTCCGTACTGGGCTTTGACCTTCAAAATTGTTCTCTCTGAACTTGGGCTCCGCGAACCACACAGAATGGACCGCGGCCGTAGAGGCTTTTAGAGCGGTCTGCACAAAGTTAACCGCGGACCGCGCAGGCTTAAAACTCCAAAAATCACCCTCTCTGAATCTTGGCACCGCGGACCGCAGAGAATTGACTGCGGCCGCGTTGCCTTCAGTGCGGAAACACAAAATGATGTGTGGCCACACTGCCTTGAAGCCTGAATTTTCAACTCTCTGAATCTCCCAGTGTGGACCGCACAAAGTGGTGTGCGGCCGCACTGGGCCTGTTCTGCATGAGCTTGCCTTGTTTTTGGTACTTGTGCAAGTTTTGCTCCTTTTGAGCCAATCTTTGATATTTTGTCACTTTATTGATCAAACCTGCAATGAAGCACAACTTGTGAGCCTTTTGGGACTATTTTGTATGAATATTTAATCAAACCATAAGCAAGAAGGACTATAAAATGCTTTAAAATTCCTAGTTTTCAACTCCCTCAAACTTAAGCTTTTGCTTGTCCTCAAGCAAACAAAGTAAGACCCACCCCTTAAGGGAAAATCCAAGAAATTTTCAGCTATTCTAAAGCAGCCTCAACTAGCATCAATTAGGACTAACAATTGCCCTCAATACAAATGAACCAGTAACAACATTTACTCTTTGAACAACCATGGATCAAGTGCGACACAAGAGCATCAAGAGTTGACTCAACACATCAAAGAACTCTTTCAATTACTTTTGTCATTGTGTAACCCAAACTCACACATCCACAACTCTCCCTAAGCAAACCTCACCTTTAGAATAGTGGCACACAAAACAAGGATAATAGGAATTCACTCCTCTCTCTCAAGAAAAAGTCACAAGTCCGACTCTAAGTGCCATATGCTTGCCCCTTATGTGAGTATCCACTAGTGTAGGCTTCATTCAACTCAAGATCATACAGGGCTTTTGTGGAGACATTGTGAAGGCTTTTGGTTCAGGGTAGGGGATGTTTTGGTTGGCGGGTTCCACCCTCTCTTAAGCACTTCTTTTGATTCATTTGACATCCATTCACTTGACTCTTTGAGTCATTTTCACTTCTTTCTAAGGGGTTAGAGAATATCACTCTTTCTTATGCAATTCAAACCTTTTCTCCTTTTTCAACTTTCCATGCCTTCCATTCGTTGCTTGTCTTGAATCCCTTTTTATTCTTTTTCAAATTGAACATTCTTTTTGTCTTTTTGCTTTTCTTTCTTTTTCATTGCCTTTCCTTTTCTTCATTTTTGTGCCTTTTTACCACTTCGTTGCAATCCTCGTCTCTCCCCCCAAACTTATACTTTTTCCATGTGCTAAAGAAAAGATCGGGTGCCAAGAGAGGGTATCTTTTAGAATAGGTATATGATTGTATCATGATTCTTGAAACAAAAAGGTCTAAGGCTCAGAAGGGTTAACTAGGGATCTTATCATTGATAGGCTATGGAATTTTTCAAACTATCAGTTGGACCAAGGGGAGCCTATAATCATGTCTTAAGTCAAAATTCACCTAGGATTTCACCTCAACAAACATTTAGGGAAAGTTATAGACTAATGGCTCGGGAATTGGACTTGCAATTCAATTACTCACCACACAAGCTAAGGGATTTCTAAAGACATAGAGTCGGGGGCCCATAACGACCTTATATACGATTTGAGCACACAATGGTCCCGAAAAAACACTTGATGATTATCGGCCAACGCAAAAGTCTCAAGGTCACAACTTTCACCATCCTAAACACAACAATTTATTTTTGACCATAAGATCAAAGGCAAATGTGCTAGGCCCAAGTGAAGCTTTGCTTGAGGCACCCTTAACTACTAACTACTAAAAACCAAAAAGAAAAAGAAAAACGGACTCAAACCCTTAAGAAGGTTGTCACGCCATCCATCATTGGGAAGAGCCACCCGATTCACACAACACTCCACCTTTGGAAAGAACCGTGACATTAAGAAAACCAAAGGCTTATTGCAAACTGCGAAAACAAAAAACTACGAATCATAAATAAGAAGCTAAAAACGAAAAATTTTGCGGAAAATAGAATAAATATATACAAGAGGGGATTTAAATATATAATGGATGGGATGAATATATACAATGAGATGTAACTTAATATACAGACCCAAAGTGAAATCAAAATGCGATAAATGTAACCAAATATCAGAATTATATACAGGCCAAAGATAAAAAGATAAAGAAAGCATAAAAATGTTGAATATATACAATCATCCAAAATGTAGGGCTTACCCCCTCAAATGAAAGCTGGCATTGTCCCCAATGCCAACTAGTCCAAATAAAGCATCAACAATAAGAGGGAAAGGATATAGAAGACTCCTTAAGGCCTGTTTGTCTGCATAGGGTCATGTGTGGTCCCTGGGTCCTCTGTGTGCTTGGGAACCTCATACTGGTTCTCGGTGGTCTGCTGCTCTACTGCTGGGACCTGGGCCTTGACCTGGACAAGCTCTGGAATTGGTACATCTTGTGGCTGACTGGATGAAGTCTCTGGTGGGTCCGCCAACTGGATGATGGCATCATCGGCTCTAGGAATCGTCCTCCTCCTCTTCGGAGGCCTCTGTGATTGCTCCGGCTATGGGTGAGCTACTGGAACTGGGTCCTCAAGCAATAAGTCTAAAGGCAGCTGATCTGCCTTCAGTCTATCAACATCTACACGCAGCTCCTTCACGGACTCCTTGGAGGCCCGTGTCTTCCTTAGCTTCTTATGCTCCTTAGCAAGCTCTTTGAGATTTGAGAGCGCAACCTGAGTGTCGAGGATCTTCTTTTGGCTCTCAAGTATCTCTTTGAGGCATCCTCGATGGACTGGGGCACCTATGGGGCTGGAGGAGCCGACTGAGCCTCTACAGTGGAGGTCAAGGTGGGTAACTTAGATGAGGCAGTCTGCATCCAGTTGTTTATGCTAATAAGGGCCTGGATCAGTCGGTGAGCAGTAAAAGGATGGGCCCGGGAAGATGGGATCTCTGGGCCCGCTGATATGGATGGACCGGGAGGGATATCTGTGGAGGTAGATGGACCAGGATGGATATATTTGGAAGTGGAGGTGGGCTTAACAGGGGATACTACCATAACTAGCTCTTCAGACTGGCCAGTTGGGGCTTTGAAGTTCTTGCTCTTGGGGTTGTCATTCCCCTGCATGTTATACCAGGAAAATGGGGCTTTCGCCTTGACTCTGACATCATAGGGCTTCTTTTCCACCTTCAAATCCCAAAAGTACATAGTGAAGGTGCTGGGGAAGGGATAGTTCCGGTCATGCTCCGTACGCACGATCGAGATAATCCTGGACATCGCATTCCCCACATTGATAAGGTACCCTGCCATGATAGAAGCCACCAGCACTGCCCAGAAAGGGGAAAGGTCTGGTCATGTGTTGTGGGGTCCAACCTACTACATACAAAGGTCTCCCATTCCCGTGCCTCAAAGTTTAAGGTTCGTCTCAAGATCTTTACTCCAGCGGTCAACCAGTCGGGGGTGGTACCTGGGATTTCCAGGTACTGTGCTAGCTCGGGACAAACCTCCTCACCCATCTCCATCTTCGCCAAGTACAAGGTCTCATCCTCCTCATTGAAGCCCAGGTATTCGTTGAGGTACTTCCCGTCAAACAACACTGTTAGATTCCGAACCTCAGTCACTTTGGAGCCCTTTTTTATGTGGGCTACATTGCAATAAAATTTTTTGACCATATGTTCGTTTGCATCCACACACTTCTCTAGGAAATGTTCCTAGCTCACTCTTGTCCTAAATTGTCTTTGCACATTGGGGTTGTGGGGTAATAGATCGCTATCAATGAAGATCCTCTCCGGTATCAATTTTCTCACCGGCCACCACTCCCTAAATTTGTGGTACGCCACCTCACTTACGAACCTATCTCGCCAAACCTCCGGCTTCCTCGTTCTATCTACACCCCCAAACCTTGGTTCACCTCCTTCAGCTACCTCCTCATCTTTCTCAGCTTCCTCTTCCACACCTACTGCACCCTCTCCAGATAATGAAACTGTAGGAGAGGTGGAGTATTCCCCACTACCTGCTGCTAAGCCCTCATACGACTCAGAAATGACATTAGTTGGTGCTTGGGCAGTGGGTGATGGTGGAGGGGTGTCTCTTAATCTAGGTCTCTCCTGCCAGTCTTCCATGTATTCAGGCACGGAGTCTGAAGAAATGTCCCTTGATGGTTGGTACTCACTCCCCGAGGAATGGGAAGCAGCTCTTTCTGCAGCTTTGATTAGTTTTCTGGTCCTTTTAATATTTTTCCAAGCTTGGGGAGTGAGTTTTATCATCTTCTTCTTCCCTCCCCGGGAGGATTCTCCTCTGCCCGGTTGTTTACCACGTTCTCTCACCATTGTCTGCAATGACAGTTAGGGGTGTGCATTCGATTTATCGATTCGATTTTGACCCTTATCGATAATTACTTATCTATTATCGATTTGTATATATGATTATCGTTATCGTTTTAATAAGGTTTCGATTTTTTTGATTTCGATTTATCGATATTTGGGCCTTACCGATTCGGTTATCGATTACACCAATAAGAAAATTTATGGGATTTCACGGAAAGTATATCGCTATAAACACGCCTAACTAATATGGACCAAAAGAAGCTAAAATAAGACGAATACCGTTTATAACATAAAAATTGTGTCAACAAGCACATGAAACGAAACTAAAGTAAGGGATCAAATGTATGACACCAACACTCCAACGGTATAAAAAAATACATCATCACGGCTAATTCTATTTTCTATTAATTTGGACTTCATTCCCTTGAGCTTTAAATATGATCATTTCTTAAATGTGATAGATGAAATAATAGGTTAGGGACTTAGGGTAAAGGAAAGGGTATTCTAGAATAAGGGTAAAAAAAATTAAAACTTAAAAATTAATTTTTTTAGTATTTCTTATCGGTTTATTGATAAACCGATAACAGAAGAGGACAAAATTGAAATCGAAATCAATAACTCGATAAGGAAAATTTTGAAATCGAAATCGATAGATCGATAAACCGATAACAAATAATCGATTCGATTTATCGATAAACCGATTCGAATGCACACCCCTAATCACAGTTCAAACAACTTGTTAGAATCAGTGTAATCAATTAAAAATAGTGTTGCAGAAATAGTGAAGAAAGGTTGTAGATAGGTTGCAGAAGTGCCCAGTGCAGACCGCACAAAACCAACCGCGGACCACACAAAGTTGACCGCGGTGCACACAGGTGTGGGGTTAAAAACATAGCCTCTGAATCTCAGTAGTGCGGACCGTATAAAATCAACTACGGCCGCATTGGGGTCACCGCGGATCGCACAAAATCAACCGCGGTCCGCACAGAGGTAGGGGTCAGACTACCCACTCTCTGTATCTAGGCAGTGCGGACCGCACAAAATGTACCACGGCCGCACTGCCTATAATTCAACAATCTCAGAAGTCATCAGTGTGGTTCATACAAAATGGTACCGCGGACTGCATTGGGGCACTATGGACCACACAGAATTGACCGCGGTCCGTACAGAGTGCCCAGGTTTGGCACTACATTAGGGTTCATGAAATTTTGCTTTTATGTATAAGTTTTCACCTAATAAGTGCCCCTATATCATTTCCCAGTTCATTATATTATCAAAGTCCACATGAATCAAAATTGAAACTAACCTAGCCTAGAAATTTAAGAAAATACAGGAGGGAGAAGAACTAAAAGCTAAGAAAAACAAAAATTAATTGAAATCGAAAAAATTAAACAAGTAAAAGGGAAGATAATGGTACCAGATAGTAAGATGAAGTGAAGCAAATAAGTTCCAAAAATTAATTACGAGTAAGCAAAGGGTGATGAACAATGTTTACTTAGGTCTGAGAGGCAAAAGTGTGAAAAGAGTAAAAGGAGGCCCCCAGGGTCTATTTATAGAGAAAACCCTAGGGCCCATTCTCACCTACCACCACGGACCGCACAAAATGGATCGTGGTCCGCACTTCCTTGTTTTGTTCAAGCTTGAGAAGGAAGTCCTCTGCGGTCCGCACAAAATAGACTGCAGCGGCAGAGGCCCCACCGTGGACCGCTCAAAATGGACTGTGGCCGCGGTGGCAAACATCAGAGAGTTCACTTCTTCACCCTCTGCCAGTGCGGCCGCACTGCAAGCTTTAGAGACTGTGCATTTTTTCAATAATGTCTTGCACTACATCAACTCAACCCTATAACATCTCACAACCAGTTAGCTCAAAAATTAATTCTACACTACAATGAAAATCAAATAAAAAAAAAAAGAAAAACACATGGGTTGCCTCCCAAGAAACGCCTGATTTAATGTCGCTGCACGACACATGTTACCATCCAATCATTTGAAATGAACAACAGCCACCATATAGCTATCATCAAACTTCCCAAGATAATGCTTGACTCTGTGCCCATTCACTCTAAAAGCTTCCCCACTTTTTTTCTTCAAATCAAGAGCACCAAATGGAGTCACACACACTACTTCAAATGGTCCGCTCCACTTTGATTTCAGCTTTCCCGGGAACAACCTTAGTCGAGAATTGAATAAGAGCCCCAAATCTCCAACCTTGAACTTTTTTCCCCGAGTGTATTTATCATGAAGATATTTCATTTTATCCTTATACAAGGACGAACTAGAGTAGGCAGGGAACCTAAACTCATCAAGCTCATTGAGTTGCTCCATCCGAAGATTAGCAGCTATATCCCAATCAAGATTCAACTTCTTCAAGGCCCACATGGCCTAATGCTCCAACTCTACTGGTAAATGACATGCTTTCCCAAACACCAATCGGTACGGCGACATACCAATTGGGGTCTTGTAAGCGGTCCGGTAATCCCATAGAGCATAATCTAATTTTTTAGACCAACCGGTCCTATTCGCATTTACAGTTTTGGACAAAATGCTCTTGATATCTCTGTTGGACACTTCAACCTGGCCACTTGCTTGAGGATGATAAGGCGTAGACACTTTGTGATCGACACCATCCTTGGAAAGCAAGGCATCAAAAGCTCTATTACAAAAATGCGATCCTCCATCACTAATAATTACCCAAGGCGTACCAAACCTTGTGAAAATGCTCTTCTTCAAAAATGCCACCACACTCATAGCTTCATTGTTGGGCAAGGTCACGACCTCAACCCATTTTGATACATAATCAACCGCTACAAGAATGTAAGTGTTTCCACACGAGCTTACAAAAGTGCCCATAAAATTGATACCCCATGCATCAATGATATCAACTTCAAGAATTGTGTTTTGAGGCATATCGTCTTTCTTGGAAATCCCGCCCGCTCGTTGATATTGATCACAACTTCTGACAAGATCACTTGCATCTTTGAACAAGATTGGCCAATAAAACCCACAATTAAGAACTTTAGAATCCGTCCTCGCCCCGCCATGATGGACACCATAGCGGGAGGAATGACAAGCCTCCAAAATACTCAATTGCTCTTCCTCCGGGACACACCTTCGGATCACACCATGTGCAAATCTTGAACAATTATGGCTAATCCCACTAGAAGTACAAACTATCCCGTTTGAGCTTCTTCCTTTGGTTAGAAGAGAGCTCACACGGGATTATTCCGGTCACAAGGTAATTAGCAACATCGGCAAACCATGGAATATCATTCATTGACACCAAAATGAGTTGTTCATTGGGAAATTATTCCTTGATCTCTAAGCCATTACAAGGCCTCCCCTCCTCCTCCAACAGGATAAGTGGTCCGCCACTTGGTTTTCACTACCTTTCCGGTCCACAATTTCTAGATCAAATTTTTGGAGTAGTAGCACCGATCTCATCAACCTCTCCTTGGAGCCTTTATTTGTCATCAAGTACTTAAGGGCAGCAAGATCAGTGTGTGTTATGACTTTAGCCCCCATAAGATACAGCCGAAATTTTTCCATAGCAAACACAATAGCCAAAAGTTCCTTCTCGGTCACCGTGTAGTTCAATTGAGTGTCATTAATTGTAGTACTCGCATAGTACACTGGATGAAACATTTTGTTCACACGTTGACCCAACACCGCTCCAACCGCAACATCGCTAACATCACACATGAGCTCAAAGGGAAGCTCCAATTAGGTGCGGTAATGATAGGAGTGGTGGTCAACTTATGCTTGAGAATTTCAAAGGCCTCCATGCATTGCTCATCAAATACGAACTTAGCATCTTTCTCTAGCAACTTTCAAAGAGGATTTACTACCTTTGAAAAGTCCTTGATAAACCACCGGTAGAACCCCGCATGCCTAAGAAAACTCCTCACCCCCTTGATAGAAGTGGGGGAGGAAGCTTTGAAATCACCTATATCTTGGATTTGTCTACTTCAATACCAAGCTTTGAAATTGTGTGGCCCAACATTATGCCCTCTTCAACCATGAAGTGGCACTTTTCCCAATTTAGTACAAGGTTGGTGTCTTCACACCGGGCCAAAACTCTATCCAGATTTCCCAAACACCCTTCAAATGAATCACCAACCACACTATAATCATCCATAAAGACTTCCAAAATGTCTTCAACCATATCGGTGAAAATAGCCATCATGAATCGTTGGAAAGTTGCCAGAGCATTGCACAACCCGAACGGCATCTGAGAGAAGGCAAATGTGCCATATAGACAAGTAAATATGGTCTTCTCTTGGTCCTGTGGAGCGATTAAGATTTGATTATACCCCAAGTATACATCCAAAAAGCAATAAAAGGCACGCCCCGTAAGACGATCAAGCATTTGGTCAAGGAATGGTAAAGGGAAATGATCCTTGCAGGTCTCCTTGTTCAGTTTACGGTAGTCCATGCATACCCTGCATTCGCTAACGGTCCGAGTGGGAATAAGTTCATTGTTGTCATTTTCCACCACAGTCATCCCACCCTTGTTCGGTACACATTACACCGGAGAAGTCCATGAGCTATCGGAAATAGGGTACACAACCCCGGCATCCGACCATTTTATCATTTCTTTCTTCACCACCTTTTGCATTGCCTCGTTCAATCTTCTTTGATGCTCCAAGGAGGGTTTTGCATCATCCTGCAAAATGATTTTATGCATGCAAAATGCGGGGCTTATTCCCCGAATGTCAGCCAATGTCCAACCAATTGCTTTCTTCCTCCTTTTGAGAACCGCCAAAGTGGGCCCAAGAATAATGGGTAAAGTAGAACAAGGGACCAAGAACTCATACCTGAGGTGTGGAGGCAATGGCTTCAGCTCTAACACTGGTGGTTCCTCTATTGATGGCTTAGTCGGAGGTGTATTCCTATTTTTGAGGTCCAAGGATAGCTTTCTCGGCTCATAAGAATAGGACCTCATTCCATGCAAGGCATTTACATACTCCACTCGGCCTTCATCATCATTTACCTCAAGATTTAGCAATACGGCCTCCAACGGGTCCTCCATATTAATCATAGCACTTGTATCATCAATGGTCACAACCGTGACTAAATCCACAAATGAGCACACTTCGTTACAATTGGGCTGCTTCATCGATTTGCACACATGGAATACCACCTTTTCATCACCCACTCAGAAAGTGAGTTCCCCTTCTTCCACGTCCACTAGAGCCTTCCCCATAGCAAGCAAAGGTCCCCCTAATATGATTGGGCCTCATAGTCCACCTCACAATCCAATATCACAAATTCCACTGGCAAGATAAATTTGTCCACCCGGACAAGCACATCATCCATAATACCGAAAGGTCACTTCATTGATCTATCTGCCATTTGTGATCTCATGAAAGTTGGTGTAGGAGGCCCAATGCCCAATGTCTTGAAAACTAAGTAGGGCATCAAGTTGATACTCGCCCTTAGATCACATAAAGCCTTGGAAAAATCTATGCTACCAATAGTGCAAGGGATAGTGAAAGCACCGGGATCCTCCAACTTGGGAACCATTGAATGCACTATAGCATTGACTTGGTGGGTCATCTTGATAGTCTCACAATCCATAGAACGCTTCTTTGTGACCAAGTCTTTCATGAACTTTGCATAGCCCGACATTTGTTCTAGAGAATCTACCAAAGGCACATTGATGGACAAGCTCTTCATCATATCAATGAACTTTTTAAACTGATTATTATTTCTTTGCTTTGCGAGCCTTTGAGGATAAGGTGGAGGTGGCCTTGGAAAAGGAGCCTTGGCTTTTGGCACAACCAGCTCCGACATGTCAATCACGTGTTCCCTAGACGGGTTCACGACCTCTTGAGTTTCCACCTCGGTCTCATTAATGTCAATCCTCACTTCGCTGTTCACATTGTCATCAACCACATCTTCAACTACCAAGGGAGCTTCATCTTCTTGCAAATCAACATCATCATCAACCAACTGCTATTGTTTCGAGGCATTCACTTCACCACCTCTCCCAATTCTTATTGTAACTGCTATGCCATGATTGTTCCCATCCTTTGGGTTCACTACCATATCACTTGGTAGAGCACCATTCGGGCGAGTATTCAACTATTGAGATATTTGGCCTAATTGCACCTCCAAGTTTCTAATAGAGGTATTGTCGAAAGCCACCTGTGCATCCGAATCCGCGTTCTTCTTCATCATTTGTTCGAACATCATTTCAATTCACCCACATCATTACCCAAATAACTAGGACCTTGAGAAGGGAAAAGGGGGTGGATTGTTCGGTTGTTGGTACATTGGGGGCCTTTGAAAGCCTTGCCCCCGGTTTCCTTGGTTCCCATTGTTCCATCCAACTTGATTGTTATTGTTGCCCCAATTGTTATTATTAACATTCCAATTTCCTTTGTTGCCTTGATTGTTGTTCTGATTGCCCCAGTTGTTGTTATGGTTTTTGCTCCCCCGATTACCACTATTTTGTTATTGATTGCCCTAATTGCCCTGGGGTAGCCACTGTTGTTGGTTGGAAGAGTTGCCCCGTTGGCCTTGATAGTTATTCACATATTGTACCTTGTTGTTTTGCTTATCATAGCCATCATTTTGAAACCCATCACAATCATCATCAAATTGCTCAGAATTCCCTTGGTTTTGTTGCCTTCTTTGCCTTCTCTTGTTGACAAGCATATTAACACCCTCCATGGCATTCACTTGGCAAGGATTTTGGACTTGTTACAACTATGCCTTAGCCAATTGGTTCATAGTATTTGTCAACTCCGCTATAGCCTGCCCATGGTCATGTAATTCCTTATGCAAATGAATAACCGTAGGGCCACCTTGAGGAACATTGGCTCTACTTTGCCATGCCGAAGAAGTGTCAGCCATCTCATGAAGTACGGCATAAGATTCACCATATGTCAACTTCATAAAATTACCCCCGGCCAATTGGTTCACTATGCATTGATTTGTAGTATTGATGTCGCGGTGGAAAGTTTCTTGCAACATATTCTCCGTCATGTCATTATTGGGGCATTCCTTCACCATTGTTCTATACCGCTCCCAAATCTCGTGCAAAGGTTCCGTGGGCTCTTGCTTGAAGTCCAATATCTCATCTCGAAGTGCCGCCATGTGCCCGGGTGAGAAAAATTTAGCAATAAACTTGTCCGCCAACTCATCCCAAGTTGTGATGGAATGGTTGGGGAGTCTCTCTAGCCAATCCAATGCTTTCCCCTGAAGTGAGAATGGGAAAAGTCTCAATCTAAGAGAATCCTTGGACACATTCGTCTGCTTGCTCCCCCAACATGTATCCACGAACCCCTTGAGATGTTTATAGGCATTTTGATCCGCAACGCCTGTGAAATACCCATGCTGCCCAAGTAAGGTCAACATCACATTAGTTATCTAAAAATTGACCGCCCGGATTCTGGGTGGGACAATAGAACTTGCATATCATTGGTTAGGTAGCACCCGAGGAGCCGCTCTTGGAGGTGACGGAGGAGGGTCTGGGAAATTTTCATTAGCATTGGCCTGGCGGCCTCGTTGTGGTCCAGGAGGTACAAGAGGCACCTCATCTTCTCCAATATCATCAACCTCCTCCCCCGCAAGCATATTTCCAAGAGGGTCATTAGCATTTAAAGCCATTTGGTACCTGAAGTAATCACACCCAAAAATTAGTAACAAAGAAGGAAAGAAGAACAATACACAAAACTAACTGTAACGACCCGGCCGGTTGTTTTTGGAATTTACGCCCCAATTCCCCATTAACTACTTTCCCAAAGTTCATTTCTGCTATTTTGGTTTGCCGGGACGTTCAGTATTAGGATTCGGAGTGTTTTGGGACACTTAGTCCCTAAATGAGAGTTTAAGAGTTGAAAAATGGTCCGTATTTGGAACAATGTGAAGACGACCTCAGAATGGAAATCTGATGGTTCCGTTAGCTCCGTTAGGTGATTTCGGGGTTGGGAGCATGTTCGGAATGTTATTTGGAGGTCCGTAGCTCATTTAGGCTTGAAATGCCGAAGTTTGAATTTTTGAAGTTTCCGGTCCGATAGTGAGTTTTTGATCC
>MU716018.1:86984-116201 GCA_026770625.1 Nicotiana glauca | reverse complement strand
TTCTTGTGTAGTTCAATAAGGAAAATAGTTCATAACTAAAATCTAATTGAATTTAAAGTTCTAAATATTAGGAAATAAACTTAAATTACAATTTTGTCCAATATAAAACCTATTTTTAAAGGGCAAAAAAGACGAACGACATTTCGCTAAGGGCCTTCGTGCTTTTAATATAGTATAGATATGAAAGCTTTCGCTTATCAAGAGTCGATTTGACTAAAATTAAATTGATAGCTAAATTGACTTAGTTCAACTAATTCTTTTAGAATGAAAATTTAATTATTCAAAAATTAAAGAAAAATGCTATCAATTACAGTTCTTCTCGTGTCATTGTGATAAACACAATACATTTTAAAATATTCGTCAAACTTCGCAAAGTTTGAATTTCGAGAATTGAATTATGTTACATAAATTAAAACGGAGAAAATATTTATTTTTAAGTATTCTTTTGGGAAACTTACACAAATGTCCCAAATAAGTCTCAACTTACCAATTTCTAGCCATTAGTCATAAACTTACCAAAACTAATCAAGCACATATAAAAATTAAAAAAACCAAATAAATAAGGTTATTTCTCTCAAAGAATCACATGCAAAAATCACCTTTCATATTTTTAAGCATGATTAGAAATATTAGATGCAACACAAAAAGAAAATTATATGGATGAGGTAGCAAATAAGGTGATGAAATACAAAAAAAAAAATACAATATTCCAAAAATCTAAGCAAAAATGGAACTTTTTCAATGGGTATAGTTGAAACTCATTGAAAACATTTAGATAAGTTAATATACAAATTTTGAGAAAGCTTGGAGGTGATTTGAATTGGTTCTGTATCAAAATTCGTAATTAAATCGAGTTCAAAAAATTCTCCTACGATATATGTATCTCACACACAGGTACACATGGATATGCATGTGATACACAATTGACACATATGTGATACACAAATGATACATAGTGTGATACACATATCATCTTTTTCATGTCTAGTTTTGCTTCGAATTTTCAATTCAAACCACCTCAAAACTTCACAAATCATCTTAAAACTGAGATTCAAGCTCCTTAAGATGTACCCAATCTATTCTAATAACACCCACCCAAAAATACAAACATTTAATATTTTTGTTTGCTACAAATAGCTAATTGGCTATTTTTGTTTGCTACAAATAGCTAATTGGCTAATATTAGTAATATTTTATGAATTTGCCAATTTTTGTAACGAACTACTTATAAATGGACATAGCAATTTTGGGAAACTTACACAAATGTCTCAAATAAATCTCAACTTACCAACCTCTAGCTATTAGTCATAGTTTTACCAAAATTAGCCAACAAAAATTGAAAAACCAAATAGTAAGGTTCTTTCTCTCAAAAAACACATGCAAAAATCACCTTTCATATTTTCAAGCGTGATTAGCAAAATTAGATACAAGATGGAAAGGAAATTTCATGGACCGGGTAGCAAATCAGGTGAGAAAATAAAAAAATTTATACAATATTCCAAAAATCTAAATAAAAAAGAAACTTTTTAAATGGGTATAGTTGAAATTCATTGAAAATATATAGATAAGTTAATATACAAAAATCTGGAGAAGATTGGAGGTGATTTGTACTGGTTTTGCATCAAAATTCGCAATTAAATCGAGTTCAAAAAAGTCTTCTGCGACACATGTATCAAACATGTATCACGCATGTATCTCTCACACAAGTATACATAAATATACATATGATACACAATTGATACAAATATGATACATATGTGATACACAAATGATACACGGTGTGATACACATATCATTTTTTTTCATGTTCAACTTTTACTTCGAACTTTCAATTCAAACCACCTCAAAACTTCACCAAATCATCCCAAAATTGAGATTCAAGCTCTTTAAGTTGTGCCCAATCTATTCTAATAATACCCATTCAAAATAAAGCAAAAATTTGATTTTTTTTGCTACAAATAGCTAATAGGCTAATTTAGTTAATATTAGTAATATTTATCAATTGGCCAATTTTCGTAATGAGCTACTAAATGAACATAGCTGGTAATTTTCCTATTAGATATGCATAGATTACATAGGCGGCTGAAGCCCAATGCAGGTAAGGCAAGGGCTTTAGGCTCCATAAATTTGAAGGCCCCACTTTTTAGTAGTTTTAGGTTTATGTATTTATTTTTCTTTTAGAAAATTAAGTACTTAATGAAAAAAGCTACATAATTTTGCTGTGAAAAGGAAAAGTAATCATTTACTTTTACCACTGTTGCATCATTTTACTGTTTTGCCTTTTTGGGAGTGACTTTTCACTTCTTTCTTTTCATATTTATTTGCAACTACAAAGCTGAAACCTTACTTGCCTTCTTCTTTTCTACGTTAACATCTAAAAAGCTTTATGATAATTCTTACTTCTTCCTGTCAAAAGAACTACAAGAATCTTGTAATCATTCTTTGTGGAATAAAATATAAAGTTGGTAAGTTCGAATTTTTTCTTTCTTTTCAAGCATTTTTTCCCTACATATTGTACTTGGAACTGATGTTGGTAGTCATTAGTCAATTAAAAGAGGATTGAAAAAAATAAAATTTTATAATATGTATTGATTTTTTATTACTTAAAATTTTACAATACGATATGACTGCAATCTCATAAGACTCATATTCACAATGAAATTTTTCTGTTGCTTATTATAATTTAGAGTTGAAATTTTAATTCCGTTTAGAAATCTACTTTGATGGCAAGATTCGGTCGAAGAGTATTGTATATATAAAATTGTATATTTTTTCGATTGAAGAGGACTGAATATACAAAATTGTGTACATTTTTTTTCAAGGTTTTCAAGCACAAAAGCATTAAAAAGTTATTTGGGGATAAATTTATCAATTGAATTAGGTTATATTGTTCTAATCTTTTGCTATTTTTTTAATCGTAATTATGACATTTTTTTATATTTTTACCTCATAGATATACTGTAGTTTTTGTTGTTTACTAGAGTAAAATATGTCTACTAGAAAATATGAATTCGGTTATATATCTACTAGAAAATGTGAATCCGGAAATAGATTATAAAAAAATTATTAATAACTTTGCAACTCAAAAAGCTAGAAAAATAGCCTTTAAATAAAATATGTATAATTTTTTTTAGAGGAACTTAAGGCCCCTAATTACAGTTTGGCTTTAGACCTCAAACTGTGTTGAGCCGCCTCTGATAGATTATCGTTCTTTGTTTTAAACGTTAAATTAAATATTCTAGTATTATTTTATGGCGAACCTTATATATATTGAAATTACTTTATTACTACAGTCAAACCTCTCCATATCAGTCTCGTTTGTTCTAAATATTTTTGAATGTTATAGTGAAGTGCTGTTATAGAGAACATATATTATAACATAACATAAAAATTAGTTCTCAAAACACTTTGCTTTTATAGTGAAGAATTGATATATGGGGATGCTCTTATAGAGAGGTGTGATTGTACCTCTAACCAATCATGAAACACCCATTAGAGTCTTTTGGTTTGCAGTTACGTTTAACCGAGATTATGCTAGACAGATTGATTATATGGTGAATAACAATGAACAAATTCTATGTAATTAATAATAGAGGTTGTTACACAATGAATCATAAACAAAAGATTGTTATGTAGGAATTGCCTACTTTAAGGAAAGTATTGTCTTTAGTTACTCTTATCCATGTATTGCACATATGTTCTTATTCTAATTTTGGTCTCATATATAATACTTCGTACATATATATTATCATAGGCGAATTCAGGATTTCAACTTTATATTTTTGGATTTTTGGACCATTACTTCAAGTATTAATGGCTGGGTTCTAAAAATTATTATTTATGCATATTTCATAAATTCAAAACACCAAATACATTGTTTAAGCATAAGCTATCGGGTTCAATGCCTCCACCCCTGTATATTCGTGTAAAACAATATTTAATGAATTTATACCAAAATTGTCACGACCCATTTTACCATAATAGGTCATGATGGCGCCTGACACCATTGTCAGGCCAATCGATGCGGAAATGTGATTAAGTTCTCATATTTACTTTAGTCAATAGACAGTTATACTAGATTTTCGAATATAAAAGATAAGACCAGTAAAGATCATAAGGTGCTATAATAGCAATACAACCCCAAAATAAATGTCTACTACTGTGTGTGCCAGAACCTGGTGTTACAAGCTACATGCGACTAATAGAATATACACAAAAGAATAATACACTATCCTACTGTCTGAATCAGGATAGACAGAAACAAAAGTACAAGAAAGGACTTATTCGGCTGCATATCGGCATGAAAGAGAAGCAGCTCACCGTAGAAGTCCCCAAGCGTGCTCACTGATGCGTACCAGGAAAATATCCAGATCTACCTGCCTCAAATCTTGTACATTTAAGTACATAAGCGTAGGATGAGTACATAAACCACATGTATTCAGTAAGTATCCCATCTAATCTCGAAGAAGTAGAGACGAGAGGTCGACTTGATATTTACTAAGGTCAAGATAATATAATATAATAAAGTGAGATATACAGCATAGAGAATTTCCAATAACACAAGTTTAATAGAAGAGTCATATCCATGTTCTTGTCATAATTTAATTACCAGTTTTTCCCTTTTCATATTAAATGAGTGATCATGTCATAACTAAATGTAAGCATATAAATCATGCACAACCATGCACAGTCATGCCGAGGTCGACGGTCCGCTCCAACAGAAAATAAATTGTGCACTGTCGAGGGTCGAGCGGCACGAACCATAGATGCATCTATTATTACTGAGGCGATCGGCCCGATCCATAATCATCAAGAAAATATCAAGGAAGGCACATAAGGCTCAATTACATACAAGGGAATTCCTACCAAGACTCAACAAACTCATATGTTCACTTTTATTTCCTCAAGTCTCTAGCAATTCATAATGATCATATTGGCAATTTAAAATAAAAATATTCCCCAATTAGACATGACGTGGGTCCTAAACTACCCGAACAATTATCATATAGTAGCTACGCACGGACTCTCGTCACCTAGTACGTACGTAACCCCCGCATTTAGCAACAATTATTCATTTAAAATCCTATGGGGATAATTCCCTCTTACAAGGTTAGAAAGGAGACTCACCTTGCTCCAAAGTGCACTCCCAAAGTCCAAGAACGAGCGGAAGTCCTTAATTCGAAGCCGAACAATCCCAAATTAATCAAACAAAGTAAGAACTCGTAAATAAATGCTTACAAGATCAAATTCTAGCCATTTAAGCAATTTTCTAACCATTGACACAAGTTTCCTAAATTCCGACCCCGGGCCCACGTGCCCGGATTCCAAGATTTTTCAAAGAAAGTTATTCTCTATCACCTAAGGATCACAAATATATGATTTCTAGTTCATTACATGGCAAGTTACATGATAAATTCTTAGTTTTATTAAAACCCTAGGTCTAGCTCAAATCCTTGATTTTTACTAAATTTTTAGTGTTTAATCTACCTAATATACATGTATTTAAGCCAAGGATGAATGGAAATAACGTACCTCACAATGCTATGTTGAAATCCCCTCTTTGGAAGCTCTCAAATCGCCTAAGTATAGAGTTGGAATGAAATAAATGCCCTAAATCCCGTTTTTAAAAGCTATCTCCAGGCCCCTGATGTCGCATTTTCGACACCAGGTTCACAAATGCGAAGTCGCAATTGCGACAAAAAGTTCGCAAATGCGAACTGGCCCTCATCCTATCTGGATCGCAATTGCGAAGAAGGGGTCGCAAATGCGGACCCTGCTGGGTTTGCAAATGCGAAGAAATGGCCCGCAAATGCGACCACTGCCCAGCCCGGCAAAGCTCGCACATGTGAAGCAGATCTCGCAAAAGCGAGGTTCGCAATTGCGATGGCCATCTCGCAATTGCGAGACCTGCAGCAGCATCAAAAACACCAGCAAATCTGCTGTGCTTTCTTGCCTCTCACCAAGCCCGAATCTCACCCGAGCCCTCGGGGCACCACTCCGAACACTCATGCAAGTCCTACAACCATGTGCAAACTTTTCCAAGCAACCAAATCGCCTAATTAACACCTAAAAGCACGGATTTAACACCAAAATGCATGAATTCTTCAAGAACACCTAAATTCTTATTTTTTCAATTGGACGTCCGAATCACGTCAAACCAGTCCCGTTTCTCACTGAATTTCACAAACAAGACTAATGTATTATGCCGAACTTGTAGGAGGCTCCGGAACCAGCATACGGGCCCGATACCAATATGATCAAGTATTTTTTCCTTTTTATTAAACTCTTAAGATTCCAATAAAATAATTTTTAACAAAAATTCATTACTCGGTCTAGGGACCTCGAAATTCGATTACGGGCATACGCCCAAGTCCCATATTTTCCCACGGATCCTCCGGAATTGTCAAATCACGAATCCGGATGCGTTTTCCAAGAAATTTGACCGAAGTCAAACTTGGCCTTTTTGAAAAACTAAAAGAAGCAAATGGACATATCCTTGCTCAAACTCTTCTAATTTCCGAACCACCCGTCCCTGTAAGTCATAAATTAGTTAAAGCAAGTGCGGAAAGTTTTTTTTAAGGGAACATGATTCAGAAATGCAAAACGACCAGTCGGGTCGTTACAAAAATTAAGCATCTCTACCCCTCAAACCAAACTAGTCCCATGGGGTCGTTTGGTAGAGTGCATAAGAACAATGCTGAATAGGGTTTATTAGTAATGCTGGTATTAGTTATGCTTGCATTAGTTATGTTGGTATTAGTTATGCTAATATATTTCTTATCCATTGTTAAGTTTGATGTGTTAAAACATTGCACAATTTCTAAAAGAATTATTTATTTACAAAAATGCCCTCAAAACTAGTCCACACTCTAGCTTTTTAAAAGAAACATATGTTGAGAAATATTTTTATATGAAAAGGTTTAAACAATATTTTATTTGTCTACCTAGATTGTAAAATAAAATTAAATATTTATTTATAAAAAAGGAAAATATGCTAAGAATTTATTTATTTACTAGGGATATAATTTTATTTCTCATTATTTGGATTATTTTGAACTTGTATTAATATACTAACTAGCATATTTTAATCAAGCATAAATTTTGAAGGACAATTTTGTCTTTAACTAAGCTAATGCATGCATTAAAACCCATTTCATTGCTAATAACATTGTTTTCTATGCATTAGTTATGCATATGATAATACCAAATAGGATGTATAACTAATGCTTGCATAAGTAATGCATGAGTTCAAAATGTCTACCAAACAATGTATTATTAATACACAAAGCTAATGCACCTTGCCAAACAATATATTATTAACACATAAAGTTAATGCATGCGTTAGCTTATCTAATTCACCTTACCAAACGACTAAGTGTGTTAACGTTTGAGAGATATAATAGTGAGGACTTAAGGATGGGGTTTTTCACTTTATTTGGCAGTGCAGATCCGTTTATGAGGGAGACATATTAAAATTAGTAGTATAGTGACCTTCTGGGCAGAGTGAAGATATATGAAGCGGAGAAGAAGCAACATAAATTACATAGGGTAGCCATTATAAAGTGTTGCTATTTAGGAATTAGTCAGTGCGTCCTGAATTTCAGTTTTTTAGTTCAATTTTTCAGGGCAAAAATATTCTTAAATTATCCTGAAGTTAAGATATTTAGCTTAAAGTTTCATGACAAGATAAGTATTGGCTAATCTCTAAATAATATCCCAGAAAATGGCTATATGTGCGCTTCCCCCGAAATATTTCGTGCTTAATTTAGGGTATTTTTTTTCTTTGTGGAGGGGTATTTTTCCAACTAATTATAAAGTTGCTAAATACTGATTAGGTTTGCAATTGTTGCTAACTTTTTATTAGCAACATAAAAAGTAGGAATTTTAACCTCTTATATCAAAGATTAATACTTTATTTATTTTAAATAAATACCATTTAAAAAAATTATATTCTATAGATACCCTTTAAGGTTTATAGAAAAATATTTAATTTTGGTTACCTCCTAGTCCCAAACCACTAAATACACTATTCAGTTACACTATTTTCTTTCTATCTTTACTTTCATACATCACATTCTCTTCTCCCATTAAGTTTCAATTACTAGACAAGAAACCAATTAATTTTCAACGAATGGAATATCAGCACACATTTTGGTGTAATCACCAAAACAGAGCATTTTTGGGGAAGATGAAGTGAAGTTAAAACACCCTCCTAGTATATTATCATATCACGACCCAATTCTCACCTAGTCGTGATGGCGCCTCTCGTGAAGACAAGGCCAGCTAACATAGTGTTTACATCTTCTCTTTAACAATCATGAACATGAACAAGTCTAAAGAATGGATAATACAACCATTAATGCAGAATAACAGTGATAAGAAGGATACCATCCCAAATCCAGCCCGCAATCGGGGTGCCACAAGTCATGAGCTACTACAGAGTTTAAATGAAATACTATAAGTTTGTATCTAAGAACATAGTCCGAAGATAAATGAAATAAAAATGATAAGGAAGAAACGGGGTTGTGGACGTCGACGGCTACCTCGTCTCTCCGGGTCCGCCTGGTCTGGAAGGAAAATCAGTGCTCAGGAACGAACTCAGCTATGTCTGTATCTGCACATATGGTGCATGGAGTAATGTGAGTACTCCGACCCAGTGAGTAATAAAAATAAATACTGACTGAGAACATAGAATCCCATAAAGGCACAAGTAATGCTATCCCAAGCAGTAAAATCAGATAAACGGTAAAACCACTGAAATATAGTAAGAAATTCTCTTTTAAAACGGCTAAAACAATTATTCTCAATCCATAAGAAATGCTCAGAAACCTGCCCCTCGGGCGCAATATCAAACTCTCAACTCAGTGCCTGCCCCGCGGGCTCAGTATCAGTCACACAGTAGACCATCAGTCCCTCGGGCTCACTCTCAATCACATGGGTACCCGCGCTCACTGTGGGTGTGCAGACACCGGAGGGGCTCCTTCAGCCCAAGCGCTATCAATAAGGCCTGAAAGCCTGAACAATATCAATGCGAGGCCTGAAAGCCTGCTCATAATACACTCGAGGCCTGAAAGCCTCCTCATATAACACTCGAGGCTTGAAAGCCTCCTCACATAACACTCGAGGCCTGAAAGTCTCCTCACCAATCGCTCGAGGCCTGAAAGCCTCCTCACCAAACACTCGAGGCCTGAAAGCCTCCTCACATCACTCATCATACCCTCACATATGGCCCTCGGCCTGTATCAGTCCAAAATAGACAAAAGCCTCTCAGGCATTAGTAAAACAAATATACTCAGCTCAAACAATAGTTCAAATATCAGTTAAAACTCCAAGTTTGAGTAAAATATAGCCGAGTTCATGAAACAACGTAAATCACATGGACTGAGTTCAATAATATTTCAAATAGTGAGGGAAAATAGTGATGATAGTTCATAAAGAGTTCAAACAGTCGGCAATAAGCCCCAAATATGGCAACAAGCCCAAATCATAGTGAAAAAACAACATGTCATAGCTAGTACGTGGTAAAATATCATCCGGATAGGACCAAGTCACAGTCCCCAATAGTAAATGACTCCTCGCTCGTCGTTGAACGCGTGTCTCATCTCAACACAACACCAAGTTGTGTAAATCCGGGGCCTCAAGCCCTCAGGACATCATTTAAAGTCATTACTCACCTCTAGCCGGCCAAAAGTCTAGCTCGCTAAGTCTTTTTCCCTCGAATCGACCTCCTCGTGCGTCGAATATGATCAAAACCACAAGGAATACGTCACAATAGGCTAATGAATCATAGCCCAATCGAAAAGACTCGAAAGATATAAAAAATCACGAAGTTGGCAAAACCTGAGCCCCAGGCCCACTTCTCGAAAAATTACAAAATTCACATCACCGGACTCATCGTCTCGCCACGAGTCCATACATATCAAATTTATCAAAATCGGAGCCCAAATGCCCCCTTAAATCCCAAATTTTCAATTCGAAAACCAAACCCTAGTTCTTCCAATTTTTACCTAATTTTTCCAAGAATTAAATGTTGATTCTTCAATAAAATGATGTTTCTATGTCGTAAGACTTACCTCCAATCGATTCCCTATCAAAACTCTCTAAAACTCCGTCAAAAGCTCTCAATCTCGCTCAACAATGGAGAAAAATACATAACCCTCGCGGATGAAAAATGAATATAAACCCTTAGTGGCCTTCAGGGGTTTCCGCTTCTGCGGTCCCCATGATCTCTTCTGTGTGACCGCTTCGGCGGTCCTTGTTCGCTTAAGCAAAACCTCATTAAAATGCGGAGGCCGCTTCTGCGACTCATATTCCCGCTTCTGCGGAAATTTCACCCCAGGCCTAAACCGCTTCTGCGGCGAGCTTTTTGCTCATGCAGATACGCTTTTGCGAATACCTTTCCGCCTCTGCGGAACCTGCTCAGCCTCACCCTCTTTCGCACCTGCGATGGTTCCTTCGCTTCCGCGCAGCCGCATCTGCGGTCTCCTTTCCGCAGATGAGGAAATACCTACTGCAACCAAGAATCTGCAATTTCCAACTTCAAATTTCTTCCGTTTAACCACCCGAAATCACCCCGAGGCCCCGGGACCTCAACCAAAGGCACCAACATATCCCAAAACATCATACGAACTTGTTCCAATCATCAAAACAAATCAGACAACACTAAAATCGTCAATTCACATCGGATTCAAGCCTAAGTTTCTTCAAAACTTCCAAAACACACATTCGATCGAAACCCCAACCAAAACTCCTCAGAATGACCTGAAATTTTGCACACACATCCAAAATCACCTAACGGAACTACTGCAACTCTCGAAATTCCATTCCGACCCCCGGATCAAAATCTCACCTACCAACCAGAATTCACCAAAATACTAACTTCACCAATTCAAGCCTAATTCTACACCGGACCTCCAAAACCAATTCCGATCACCCTTCTAAGTCAAAAATCATCCCCCAAAGCTAACCGAATCACCAGAATTTATATCCGAGCCCTCTAACTAAATAGTCAACTTTCAGTTGACTTTTCCAAAATAAGCTTTCCTTGAAGAGACTAAATGTCTCATTTCCATCTAAAACCAATCCAAAGGGAGGTTGAGAAATGCGAAGACTGGGAATTGCAAAGGGAGGCTGGAAAATGCGAACATGGTAATTGCGAAGGGAGGTTGGGAAATGCGAACTTAGGAATTGCGAAGGAAGGTTGGGAAATGCGAAGATTGGGAATTGCGAAGGGAGGTTGGGAAATGCGAACTTGGGAATTGCGAAGGTAGGTTGGGAAATGTGAACTGGCAATTTCGAAGGGAGGTTGGGAAATGCAAAGCCTGGAGGCCTGCAATTCCTTAAGTCCGAAATTTCACCCCGTGGCTTATCCAAAACTCACTCGAGCCCTCGGGGCTCCAAACCAAATATACCCACAACCTCAGAAATATCCTACGGACTTATTCGTTTACTCAAATCACCAAAATAACATCATGAACATCGAATTAAACCTCAGGATCAATGAAATTTCTCAAAACTTCTTTAAACATCAAATTTGTATTTAAAGTCCGAATCACGTCAAATGGATTCCGTTTCTTATCAAACTTCATAGAATTATCTTAAATCATATATAAGACCTGTACCGGGCGCCGGAACCAAAATACAGGCCCGATACCAACATGTTATAATAAAAATTTATTTCCAAACCTTATATACAATTTAAGAAAATAATTTTCTTCAAAAATTCATTTCTCGGGCTTGGGACCTCAGAATTCGATCCCGGGCATACGCCCAAGTCTTATATTTTCTTACGGATCCTCCGGGACCGTCAAATCATGGGTCTGGGTCCGTTTACCCAAAACGTTGATCAAAGTCAAATTAATTCATTTTATAGTCAAAATTTTTATCATGTTTCACAGATTTTCACATCTAGACTTTCCGGCTACGCACCCGGACTGTGCATGCAAATCGAGGTGATACTTAAAGAGGTTTTTAAGGCCTCAAAATGCAGAATTCATTTTAAAAACAAGTGATGACCTTTTGGGTCATCACATTCTCCACCTCTAAAACAACCATTCATCCTCGAACGGACAAAAGGAGGAATTATCTGAGTCGGGGAAAAGATGGGGATAACAGCTCCGCATATCGGACTCGGACTCCCAAGTCAATGCATCAGCAGGCTGACCTCTACACTGAATACACACAGAAGGAAAACTCTTCGATCTCAACTAACGAACCTGTCGGTCTAGAATAGCTATCGACTCCTCCTAATAGGACAAGTCTTTGTCAAACTGGATAGTGGTGAAATCTAAAGCGTGGGATGGATCACCGTGATACCTCCGAAGCATGGAAAATTGAAATATTGGATGCACGGCTGATAAGTTCGAAGGCAACGCAAGTCTATAAGCCACTTCTCCCTCTCGATCAAGAATCACAAACGGGCCAATGAACCCAGGGATGAGTTTGCCCTTCTTCCCATATCTCATCACACTCTTCATAGGCGACACTCGAAGCAATACCCACTCACCGACCATGAATGCCAAATCACAAACCTTGCGGTCAGCATAACTCTTTTGCCTGGACTGAGCTGTACGAAGCCTATCCTAAATAATTCTAACCTTGTCCAAGGCATCCTGCACTAGATCCTTACCCAACAATCGAGCCTCCCCCGGCTTAAACCATCCAACCGGAGACCGAAACCGCCTACCATATAAAGCCTCATAAGGATCCATCTGGATACTCGACTGGTAGCTTTTGTTGTAGGCAAACACTGCTAAAGGAAAAAACTGATCCCACGAGCTTCCAAAGTCAATTACACAAGCTCGGAGCATATCCACCAAAATCTGAATAGTCCGCTCGAACTGCCCGTCCGTCTAAGGATGAAATGATGTGCTCAACTCGACCCACGTGCCCAGCTCTCTTGGACTGCTTTCCAGAAATGTGAGGTAAACTGCATACCTCGATCCGAAATGATAGACACAGGAACACTATGAAGACAAACAATCTTTCGGATATAGATCTCAGCTAACCTCTCAGAAGAATAGGAGACTGCCACAAGAATGAAATGAGCTGACTTGGTTAGCCTATCAACAATAACCCACACTGCGTCAAACTTCCTATGAGTTTGTGGAAGTCCAACAACAAAGTCCATAGTGATCCTCTCCCACTTCCTCTCACGAATCTCAATCTTCAGAAATGAACCACCGGGCCTCTAATGCTCGTACTTAACCTGCTGACAATTCAAACACCAAGACACATATGCAATGATATCCTTCTTCATTATCCGCCACCAATAATGCTGCCGCAAATCCTAATACATCTTCGCGGCGCCCGGATGAATAGATTATCAGGAACTATGGGCCTCCTCTAAAATCAACTCTCGGAGTCCATCCACATTAGGCACACAAACTCGGCCCTGCAATCTCAAAAATCCATCATCACCTAAGGTAACCTGCTTGGCACCTTCGTGTTGCACCGTGTCTTTGAGGACACATAAATGGGGATCATCATACTACCGATCACAAACGACCATGCAAGCTAATACATGACTGGGCTCAGAAACATCCAACCTCACAAACTTATTGGCCAAAGCTTGAATATCCACACCAAGTTCTCTCTCACCGACCAGGATATAAGCAAGACTGCCTATATTGGCTGACTTCCTACTCAAAGCATCGGCCACCACATTGGCCTTTCCCGGATGATATAAAATGGTGATATGATAATCTTTCAAAAACTCCAACCACCTCCTCTGCCTCAAATTCAACTCTTTTTGCTTGAACAAATACTGAAGACTCTTGTGATCCGTTAACACCTCACATGCCACGCCATACAGATAATGCATCCAAATCTTCAATGCGTGCACAATGGCTGCCAGCTCCAAATCATGAACCGGATATTTCTTCTTATGAATCTTCAACTGTTGCGAAACATAGTTAATGACCTTGTCATCCTGCATCAACAGTGCACTAGGTCCAATACGAGATGCATCACAATAAACTATATAAGGCCATGAACCTGTGGGCAAAACCAACACCGGTGCCGTAGTCAGAGCTGTCTTTAGCTTCTAAAAACTCACCTCACACTCGTCCGATCATCTGAACTAGGCACTCTTCTGGGTCAACCTGGTCATCGGGGCTGCGGCAGATGAAAACCCCTCCACGAACCGACAATAGTAGCCTGCCAATCCAAAGAAACTCCGAATCTCTGTAGCTGATGTTGGTCTAGGCTGGTTCTTGACTGTCTCAAACTTCTTCGGATCAACCTGAATACCCTCTGCTGATACAACATGACCTAGGAATGCAACCGAACTCATCCAGAACTCACACTTTGAGAACTTAGCATATAACTGACTATCACTCGAGGTCTGAAGGACCACTCTGAGATGCTGCTCGTGCTCCTCCCGGCTAGGGGAATATATCAAAATATCATTGTCACACCTCCTTTTTACCACCCCGAGGGTAATATAAGGGAGTTTTTCCGATTAAAGTGACATTATTCGAAATGGAATTATTTTATTTATCAAAGTCGACACTTGGGATAATTTATTCGGTGTCCCAAGTCACCGATTTATTTTAAAATCCCAAATCGAGGAAATTTCGACTTAACTTTATAAGTCTGCGAACCAGAAATTCTAGATAAGGAATTCTGTTAATTCGGGAGAAGGTGTTAGGCATTCTCCGGTTTCGTAGTTTTAGCACGGTCGCTTAAACTATTAAAATTGGCCTATTATCAGATTTATTACATGTTTTAACCTATTATGCATTTTTAACTTTTTAGTCGATTTTAATATTTCAGGAAATTTTAAGGTTATTTAGAACACATCGCAAGCAACGCTACATGAAATGCACCCGCAGTTCACGACACACTTTATTTAACCTTGTTGGAAATTAGAATCGGGTCACATGAAATGCACCCCCGAATTTTAGCATGTTTATTTAATTATTGTTATTAAAATTATGGTAGGGTCACATGAAATGCACACCCGAGCCCTTTTAATCTATGGCGTAGTTCAATTGATGAATAACAACCCAATTTCTATACTGTAACAAAATCATGTTCAGCTATAACTAATTTGAGTAAATACGAACATATAACCAAACAAGCAAATTCAAAACCACAGAGAATAATTACAAAAACAATGGGATTGCATCACCAAACAAATAATTAACATCAAGCTCGAATAAAACAAATAGAGAATGAAAGAGTTGACCTCAATATAGCCATCAATTAATTGTTTCAATGTGTAACACTAAAAAATGTGACGAACCGCTTGAAACCAAAATTAGCCGAAAAATGTGACGGAACCCAAATTAGCACCGGAAAGCTTGAAACCAAAATGATCTCAATCAAACTCCATCTTTATAACCAAATTCAATGGATAGTACAAACGGATTCAAAGCTATCACACCTCTTTTCTACCCCCTCCACAGATTAATAATATGTGTATGGGTCAAAGAGTTTTTTCCAACTAAAGTGACAAAATTTGAATAGGGATTATTTTATTGTTCAGAGTTTCCACTTGGAATTGATTGTTTCGGTGTTTCAAGTCACCATTTATTTGGATCCCTAGTCAAAGGAAGGTTTGAGTCTATTTTAATCGGTCCGCGAAAATAAAGTTCGGGTAAGAAATATTGTTGACCGGGGAGAAGGTATAAGGCATTCCCTGAGTCCCGTAGTTCTAGCACGGTCATTTTATTGACTTAAACTTGGCTTGAATTAATTTTTGACGAACTGTGATTTATATTATTTTATGCTTTTCTTATGTCCGCTTTTATTTATTTTTAAAAAAAATTAAAGAAAAGAGTTGAGTAATAATCTACAACTTAATTAATAAGAGAAAATTATTGTTATAAGTAATAGTTTTAAAGATGAGACTAATGAGGAAAAATTATTAATGGACATTGCTTAAAACTTAGTAAGATGTGGGTTTGTCTTGACATTGAATGATGCATCCCACTATTGGGTTGATGGAGTCAAATGGGCTCATGTCCAAGACAAAATTCAAAAGCCCATATGCTCTTGGACTTTAAATCTGCAGATATGGCCTTTTAAAGCCATGTTACAGATTTGACCCTATCTCTATATTTGCAATCCGTAGCCAGCTATTTACAAAAATAAGTTTACACATTGTCTTTCTAATCTACAGCTTAATTACCTTACTAAGTAAGTATTTTAAAGAGATAAAAAAAATATTGGGACTCTAAAGTATAATAATAATAATAATAATAATAATAATAATAATAATAATAATAATAATAATAATAACAACAACAACAACTTAGCTTAGTGACAACAAAGGGACAAACATAGCTACAAGGTTTAAAATTTTAATATATATGCTCCTTTCAGACAACCAAATGCTCAGTGGAATTATATCTAATGCTTTGCAAAAATAAAAATAAAAATAATTAAAGATGCGTAACACAATTTAATTAACTAACATATTGTTATAACATTATCAAGCATTCAAGAACATATAAAAATGAATTACAATAGAAGGATGAAGCTACTAATATTTTCCAGCATCATTATCTTTCATTCCAACTCGATTTTATGAGTTTACATGGTTCGAAATTACCTGGACAGTAGAAAGCAGAACAAATACAGCAGAATCAACTCTTTTCAAAATAAACAAAAAAATAATTAAATGGGCAACAACAACAGCAAAAGACAACGACAACCAGTAGACTCAAGTCCAAGAAAACAAACTAGAAATACCCAGCAAAATAGTTGAAACAAACAATTATGTAACTCGAGAAAAGTCTTTCAAGACTACTCTATTGTCACGACCGAAACCCTGCACTGGTCGTGATGGCGCCTCTCGTGAAGATAAGGCTAGCCAACTAACCCGACTCGTCTCTTTCAAAATAGTTAAGTATAAATAAACAGCAAAAATATGACTTAAAGATATTAATTAACGAAATTACAACCCAACACAGCCCTAATCGGGGCGTCACAAGTCACGAGCATCTATAAGAATGTAATACCACTTTACAAGTCTAGAAATACACTAAATAGGAATAATGAATAACATAGAAAGATAGTGGTGCTGCGAACGCAGGCAGTCACCTCGCTAAACCTCTACAACTCTGCCTCTACGCAGCCAATACCCGCTACCGGGTGAATAAATACCTGCAACTGCACGCGAGGTGCGGGGAATAAAGTGAGTACTCCAACTCAGTGAGTAATAAAGGTAAATAACAGCTGAGCATTAAGAAATCACGTAAAGCAACCAACATGCTGTATAGAAGCCAGGTACAATTCTCTGAGAAACAGTGAAAACTGTGAAATCTTTAGAAATATCTTGGCTCAGTTTAAATCTCTTTTGAAAATGATCCTTTCAACAGTTATGAAATGATTTCAAAATAGTTAGTACTGATAAGCGCAGAAAAATCCGCCCCTCGGGCACAAATACCACAGTGTAAGAGGTAAAAAGGTAAATAAATATGCAAGATGCGCACATAAAAGTTAGCCCCTCGGGCAAAATCTCAACACAGTACCAGCCCCTCGGGCTCACTCTCAAAAACACTCTCAGCCCCTAAGGACTCTCTCTCTCAGATCACTCTCAGAACAGTATCATATAGTAACCACTGCGGCGTGCAGCCCAATCCACATCTTGCTGCGGCGTACAGCCCGCTCTATTTATTTATCATCAATGGCGCTCACTGGGGGTGTGCAGACTCCAAGAGGGGCCCCTTATGGCCCAAGCGCAATATCAAGCCACCTCGTGGCATATAAAAGAAGGCCTGAAAGCCTTCTCACATCACACTCGAGGCCTGAGAGCCTCCTCACAAAACACTCGAGTCCTGAAAGCCTCCTCACAATACACTCGACATATCCTCACATATGGCCCTTAGCCTCACTCAGTCCAGAAAACATCATACGCCCCTCGGGCATCAATAAAATAGTAGTGCTCCGCCGAAATAACAGTGGAAAATATCATTTAAGTCTCAAAGTTCAGTTAAAACGGCTGAGTTTGTAAAACAGTATAATCAGCAGGACTGAGTTCAAGTAGTATGTCGAATAGTGAGGAAACAGTGATAAAATCCCCGAAGGGTTCAAATAATTGGCACGAAGCCCAAATATGGTAATCAGCCCAAATCATGGTAATATCAAATAAGTTTCAGTCAAATACGTGGTAAAATCAACAATCGGGACATACCAAGTCACAATCCCTAACGGTGCTCTACCCTACGCTCGCTATCCGGCGTGCAAGTTACCTCAATATAGCATTACGGTGTGCAAATCCGGGGTTTCAAATTCTCAGGATATCATTTACAATCATTACTCACCTCGAAATGGCGAAATCTCTAGCTCGCGATGCCTTTGCCCCTCAAATCGTCCTTCTCGCACATCGAATCTGATCAAAACCACAACAAATACATCACAATATGCCGATGGAACAATACCCAATCAAAAACGATCAAAAAATAGCGAAAACCTCAAAATTAGCAAAACCCGAGCCCCGAGCCCCGGGCCCACTTCTCGAAAATTAGAAAATTTAACATCAACGGATTTCTTATCTCGCCATGAGTCTATACATATCAATATTACCAAAACTAGAGTCCATTTCACCCCTCAAACTCCACTTTGAAATACCAAATTTCCAAGTCCTAGCTTTACCCTTTTTTGAAGAATTTCCACAAATTTCCATGTAAATTCTACCATTAATTCATGTATTTAGGCCAAGGAACTCACCTCCAATCACACCTAGTCGAAATCCCCTTCAATTTCCGTCCAAGAGCTCTCAAGGTCGATCAAAAATAGAGGAAATGGACTTAAGCTCGCGGAACAAAATGAGCCTTAAAACCCTTCTGAGAACAGCGATTTTTCGCACCTGCGGTTCCATTACCGCATTTGCGTCTACCGCTTCTGCAGTAATAATTTCGATTATGCGGATCCTCATTACATCCACGACCGCTTCTGCGGTCCTCTATCCGCATTTGCGGACCCCACTTCTGCAGATGATTGTCCGCTTCTGCGGAAACACCATGGCTTTCTCTTTCGCACCTGCGACTCTTCTACCGCATCTGCGGTGTCGCAGATGCGGCTCCCCTTCCGCATCTGCGAAATCTTCCATCCAAGACAATGACCACACCTGTGAACCTTCTTTCGCACCTGCGCAACCGCATCTGGGGTACTTTTTCCGCATATGCGGAAATACCAGAAACCAAGCGCACCAGAAATCTCATAAGTTCAAAATTCATCCCGATGGCCATCCAAAATGACCCCGAGGCCCCCGGGACCTCAACCAAAAGTGCCAACCCATCCCAAAATATCATTTAAACTTGTTCCAATCATCAAAATGCCTCAAACAACACCAAATCCGTCAATTCGCATTGAATTTTAGCCTAACTTTTCTAAAAACTTCCAAAACACGTTTTTGATAAAAAACCCAACCAAACAACGTCCAAATGACCTGAAATTTTGCACGCACATCCCAAATCACAAAATGAAACTACAGCAACTTTCAGAATTCCATTCCGACCCTCAGATCAAAATCTCAACTGGAATTCGCCAAAATACTAACTTCGCCAATTCAAGCCTAATTCTACATCGGACCTCAAAAATCACTTCCGATCACACTCTTAAGTCACAAATTATCCCCCAAAGCTAACCGAATCATCAAAATTCATATTCGAGCCCTCCAACACATAAGTCAACATCCGGTTGACTTTTTCAAAATAAGCCTTCCTTAAAGAGACGAAGTGTCTCATTTCCTTCTAAAACCAATCCAAATCAAATCGTTCACACAAGACTCTTATAATGAAGCCTAAAGAAGCAGAAAATGGGGGAAACGTATGGTTCTCATGAGACGTCGGGTCGGGTCGTCACATCCTCCCCAACTTCAACAAACGCTCGTCCTCGAGCATACCTAGAGTTGTCGTAGAAGCCCACCAATAGCTGAATGACCTTACCAAGCATATACCCAGGGGTGATCCCATATCACCCTATCTCGCATAGGTCCGATAACACAACATAGCTGAAGTTTCACAATCCATCTAGTCCAAAACCATAGAACCACATTGCACTTTTCGAAATCATACACAAGATTAGAACCTCACATCTATACTCAGAATAAGCCCTAACCAGCTGTAATAACCCATACCTGTAACCTCAGGTACAATCATATGATATACTACATAACCCAAACACTCGAAATGATAACTTCTATTTACAGCAATTGCCCACAACACCCGAATACCGGTAGAGAACCTCTTATCAACTAAGGTCTTTTTCAAACACTTTCATATATTTCCAACGATAAATGAAACACGCAATAAACCGTAACCATTCCCAAATCAACCGTTCATGAAGCCACTTCCTTTTTGACTAATACCACAGAAGATTCCGAGCCGAACCTCGATACTATCCTCCCAACCAGCTGAAATCAAATCCGTTCATATTAATTAGTGACCCCAACGATCACCCCGAATCTAACACACAACTTTGGTGATATGACACCTCATTACAAGCTTAAGCCACAACTTGCATAATAGCGCACCAATAAGAACGGTCTGAACATACTCAAATCATGAAAAATGACTCAGACGAAAGAGCTGTACCTCAAGCTCATAAGTACAATCATAACACAAGGCTGAGACCCCGTCTCACATCATAGAAATAGAACACCTGAATCTACCCCAAAAAGTCATATCTCCAAGTAGCCTCGCTATAATGCGCGATCCTATCCAAACACTGTTACACATGAAACACCTCAAGTTACTATGCTCAAAATCGATAACCACGCACAATTTGATGTCTGGAACCAAAGCAATTCATTACACCCGCGGCGAAACAAATAACATACGCCATGCAGGCATGATAGAACCTAACCGGTACATCAATCACGGAGCAACACCCAATTACTCTTCCCGCTTGATTTTCACTATGAATCCCCAATAGAACTGCACCATATGTGCCCATAACCAATGAATCATAACGTCTCGCAACACAATATCAACTCATAGATCTCCCCAGATCACTAACAAGCTCACTAATGATCAAATCAACCTATCCGTCAATAATAAAATTTCGGGGCCAACCAAGCCGACTCAAGCTAGAACATGCATCCACATTGACCTGCCAATGAACCAATCATCCAGGAAGCCTGAAGTTGCTCCTTCCACTACTACAGCTCCTACCGGGGCCATACGATATGGTGCCCGATACCAAATCAATACCGAAATCCACAACTTCGTCTGGCAATATGTCCGACCACAAGAAATACATCCGAAAAGTCCCTCAACTTCAGAATTGAATGAATGGTAGAAACCTCTGCACTGACATCCATCACGAAGGCCCAATTAAGAAAAGCAACCCTTCCCAGCCATCTGCTGGTCTTTGAAATATAAGCCACTCTCCTAGAACATAATCTGACGGACCACGCCACTCAACCCGTGGCATTTCTGGCACAGCCCACAGCGCAATAATCCAGAATAACCCAACATTGAGACAAGACAACCAGTCTACACCCCAATATCATATCCAAAATCTAACTTACCAAGCAAAGAAAGGTCCACTTGGGCCTCCAAATCCCCTATAGTTGCTAAACAGTGCCGACACATGCGATCTACAACCACATCATAGCTCGTATATAAGAACTTCCATCTCCACATCCACACGGCACATGAATCATCATATCCGATCCCAAATACCCAATCATTCCACGGTAAATACTCTAAAATTTCTCTGTGCCACCAAGCAAACCCGAATACCACCACTCGATCCAACAAGAAAATGTTGCAATACTGCTGAAGTATCATCAGTTTAATCACAATACCCTATTTCTGAGACATATACTCTCGTCAAATCACTTCCAATTAGCACTACCATTTCCTTGATTATCTAAGGCTACCCGTTGCCTAAGAGTTTTATGCACTTCTTTTCTGAAATGAACTATAACCTAGCACACGCTAGTCTCGGTCCTCCACAATATACCGCATATACCATAACATCTAAGGATAACATGAAAACTTTTATCTCCCTTCCGAGCCACAAACATCTACGCACTCAACTAGTCAAGAACTTCCATTGATCCCATCTAGGAGTAAGTCATTGCACATCCTATGACTCTCATATTCGTAGAAAATGCACCTCCTCAACCACGGTAGAAATCAACAAGAACTCTCCCAATTACGTTTGCATAAATTAAACTGCCAGGAATGGATTCTTCTAACTCGACCAAGCTAAGCAAGCCATCAAAACACAAGAGCATTGCAGCAAAATACCTGTACGAACTCATTACCTTGAACACACACAAAAATTAATCATATCCTTTCCATACCGATTCGGTCTACTATCAAGCTACTTCATCTATCTAGATTTCCTTCTGATTCATTTTCAACTTGATATCCCCTCTTGTTGTAGCACCACAATGCCTCAAGTCAGGCTTACCACATGAGACCCAAGCATAAGACCACCCTGTCTAAGACCAATGAGCCGTTAAATACTCTTTCAAATATTCCTAGAAACACCATATTCCAGAATACTTTACTCTGAAGAACTTCCTGCGAATCTAAATTTGTTACCTTTATTTTCCTAATACTAATACATAGAATCCCATAATTAACATAAAAATACCACAAGTCTTGACCTCTTCCAATAAAAATACCACATACACAACCTTAAGATACGCGATTGTTCCCTGTAGAATCTTGAACACATTAGAACCATCCTCGAAAGTCATTCACTATTTATTCAACTACAACTTATCTGACCTAACGAACAGAACCACCCGTGCCTCATTGGCACTCTGATACTACAAAAATTAAGTCCTCATCCCAATACAAACGAGCAACTTCCTGCTCTATACGACGAGCATCCTTTACCAATAATGCTCTAGACCTTCTGTGATTCTCACTCTCTATGAGGCATAATGTAACATTTGTCAAAAAATTTCCTTTACTCTATTCACAGCTAACTCACTCGCAAGCCCCAAACTGAAACCAACGCAGCACCTAACCGTGCAATCAACTGCTCACAACAGACTCCCCCACTTGGCTCAAAAACATGGATCGAGATACACTCAATAACTCATAACACCTTTTACTTTATTGATTCCACAGTACCATAGTAAGATTAAACTCAAATTATTTATAAGTTTGTGAAAACACAGATCATCCAGTGCTGTAATCTTCTGCAATTCTTGCATTCATCCCCGCATTAGTTGAGTCCACTCTCTTAAGCATCCCGAATTTTCAAATTTCAAAATGTACCCTTCAATTACACATGAGACCTTCTGACATACACATAAGGATCATACCACTTAAGAACACTCTGCATGAGATAACCCACCTACTTCGCCTCAATTTAACATTTCTGCATACCTTCCACTATTATACACATTACAGAGTCATTTAGTCTTCCTAGGTTTGAACTCATACCACCCCATGAAATGCATTTCACTACCAGACTAGGAGACACGAAATGATCTTCATGCGCCCATAACTCGGGCTACACATCAAATCACAATAGGAATCAGACATTTAATAGTTCATCTATTATCCAGCAGACTTCTTCGTCACTACCAAGTCATATAGATACATCTCGCAGTACTAACATACTCATCACATGGATATCCAACCGCCATTCCCACTAATAGGGACAATACCAAAAATATAAGTTCAAAACACTTGCTCACACATTTAGCACCTCGGTGCTCAAGCCGTAGGCAAAGATCCGGCCTCAAGTCCTTCAGACTGGCACAACATCCAACTCACAGAGGTCACATCTCGCCCCTTGATCGGGGAATCACAAGCCATCAAGCCACATCTGATACTGAGCGCTCATGTACACATACAAACGCATGGAAGGAATTTCAAAAGTTTCTTTTCAAGATGAATCAAGGACGCACGATAAGAATTCAAGAATGTGAAGCTTTCCTAAAGGTTCTGCAGCCTGTCGAGGATAAATACAGACGTCTCCATACCGATCCATGAGACTCTACTAAACCTGCTCATGACTCGTGAGACCTAGTAACCTAGGCTCTGATACCAACTTGCCACGACCCAAACCCCGCACTGGTTATGATGGCACCTCTCGTGAAGACAAGGCCAGCCAACTAACCCAACTCGTCTCTTTCAAAATAGGTAAGTATAAATGAACAACAAAAATATGACTTAATGATATTAATTAACGGAATTACAACCCAACACAGCCCTAATCGGGGCGTCACAAGTCACGAGCATCTATAAGAATGTAATTCCACTTTACAAGTCTAGAAATACACTAAACATGAATAATGAATAACATAGAAAGACAATGGTGCTAGTGCTGGCAGTCACCACGCTAAACCTCTACAACTCTGCCTTCACGCAGCCAGTACCGACTATTGGGTAAATAAATACCTGCAACTGCACACGAGGTGCAAGGAGTAAAGTGAGTACTCCAACTCAGTGAGTAATAAAGGTAAATAACAGCTGAGCAGTAAGAAATCACGTAAAGCAACCAACATGCTGTATAGAAGCCAGGTACAATTCTCTGAGAAACAGTGAAAACCATGAAATCTTTAGAAATATCTTGGCTCGGTTTAAATCTCTTTTGAAAATGATCCTTTCAATAGTTACGAAATGATTTCAAAACAGTTAGTGCTGATAAGAACAGAAAAATCCGCCCCTCTGGCACAAATACCACAGTGTAAGAGGTAAAAAGGCAAATAAATATGCAAGATGCACACATCAAAATTCGCCCCTCGGGCAACATCTCAACACAGTACACGCCCCTCATGCTCACTCTCAGAAACACTATCATCCCCTCGGGCTCTCTCTCTCGGATCACTCTCAGAACAGTCTCATATAGTAACCGTTGCGGCATGCAGCCCGATCCACATCTCGCTGCGATGTGCAGCCCGCTCCATTTATTTATCGTCGATGGCGCTCACTGGGGGTGTACAGACCCCGGGAGGGGCACCTTATGGCCCAAGCGCAATATTAAGCCACCTCGTGGCATATAAAACAAGGCCTGAAAGCCTTCTCACATCACACTCGAGGCCTGAGAGCCTCCTCACATAACACTCGAGGCTTAAAAGCCTCCTCACAATACACTCAAGGCCTGAAAGCCTCATCACATAACACTCAAGGCCTGAAAGCCTCCTCACAATACACTCGACATATCCTCACATATGGTCCTCGGCCTCACTCAGTCCAGAAAACATCATAAGCCCCTCGGGCATCAATAAAATAGTAGTGCTCAGCCGAAATAACAGTGGAAAATATCATTTAAGTCTCATAGTTCACTTAAAACGGTTGAGTTTGCAAAACAGTATAATCAAGAGGACTGAGTTCAAGTAATATGTCGAATAGTGAGGAAACAGTGATAAAATCCCCGAAGGGTTCAAATAATTGGCACGAAGTCCAAATATGGCAATCATCCCAAATCATGATAATATCAAATAAGTTTCAATCAAATACGTGGTAAAATCAACAATCGGGACGGACCAAGTCACAATCCCCAATGATGCTCTACCTTACGTTAGCTATCCGGCATGCAAGTCACCTTAATATAGCACTACGGTGTGCAAATCCGGGGTTTCAAACCCTCAGGATATCATTTACAATCATTACTCACCTTGAACCGGTGAAGTCTCTTGCTCGAGATGTCGTTTCCCCTCAAATTGGCCTTCCCGCGCATTGAATCTGATCTAAACCACAACAAATATGTCACAATATGACAATGGAACAATACCCAATCGAAAACGATCGAAAAATAGCGAAAACCTCAAAATTAGCAAAACCCGAGCCTTGGGCCCACTTCTCAGAAATTAGAAAATCTAACATCAACGGATTACTTATCTCGCCACGAGTCTATACATATCAAAATTACCAAAATCAGAGTCCATTTGACCCCTCAAACTTCACTTTGAAATACCAAATTTCCAAGCCCTAGCTTTACCCTCTTTTGAAGAATTTCCACAAATTTTCATGTAAATTCTACCATTAATTCATGTATTTAGGCCAAGGAACTCACTCCCAATCACACCTAGTCGAAATCCCCTTCAATTTCCGTCCAATAGCTCTCAAGGTCGATAAAAAATGGAAGAAATGGACTTAGGCTCGCAGAACAAAATGAGCATTAAAACCCTTCTGAGAACAGCGATTTTTCGCACCTGTAGTTGTCGACGCCCCCTTTTTTCTCGCGGAATCGGGTTCACAACATTCGGGGAGACAACTCTTTTCCCACTTTGGGAATTGGGATTTTTTTTGAGTTTGGAGAGTCGCCACCTAATGATTATAGTGTATTAGGACACTTTTAGAAAAATTAAAGATGCAGACCAGAGTTTTGGGTAAGGGCTTGAAATTATCTCGAGGGGAAGGTGTTAGGCACCCCTCAAAATCCACTAGTATGGTTCCCGGCCATGCTTCAATTGTGACTTTAGATGTAAATATAGATAAACAAGTACAAGAAGCACAAAAGGTTAAAAGATGTGCTTAAATTTAAAGGAGCAATTTTTGTAAAAAAAACGTGCAAGTACAGGAAAAGGTCAAGTACTCAGTGCAAATAATCCGAAAGATCATGCGAGAAGCAGAAATTGAAAATTCAATAGCTTTAAAGATTCAGAAAATTTTGTTAAACTAATAAAGAAGGAGAAATGGGTCCTAGGTTTATACATTACATGGATCATTCGCACAACACTGGTACTCAGTTGTACGCTGAGTGTTATCGTGTAATCATCATCTCCATGTCTACCCTTCCCACCTCATTAAAGTATTAAAGCGCGGAACGGTATCGTTTACTTATCGCATGCTACTACCCGTCCCAATCCTATTAGTACCGGGGTATTAGGACTTCTAATCCTAAAGGTGAAGAAAGGGATGGGGGCCTTTGTGGAGTTTAAAGGATAAAATTCTAGCTCGACATTCAAAACAAGTATCAAGTAAAAAGGGAGAACAAAGAAGCATACAAGGCTCAAATTAACCCCAGAAGTAAACAATCATTTAGTTTAGCATGCCTTGAAAAATACTGATTTGGTCTTAGATTTAAATTAAGCAGCGAGCGGACTGGTTCAACACATGTATTTAAACAGAAAGTCTGCATTAGGCAACTCGGATACAGTTGTCAGGGACTGACCCAATTCATTAATTAGCCAACCTTTTGTTTATGAGTTGAAATAAAAACCTAGGCGTATGATCTATTAATTTCAGGAAAAAGATGCAAAGAGTTACCAGTAGTTTCAGAAAAGATGCAAGTTGACTTTAGAAAAAGAGTTATCAGTTTAAACAAAGAGAAAAGGTGCAAAACGATTTTAGAAAAGAGTTACCAGTTGTTTCAGAAAAGATGTAGACTGATTAAAAGGTTTACGAGTTTCGGGGGAGTGCAGATTGGTAATAGGAAAAGGTTAACCAATTTTAGCGGGTTTCAGAAGTAGAAAATTATCAGTTTTAGTAAAGACACGAGTTCCAACAATCGATACTGCTTAAGAACGAATGATGCTATTAAAGATGAGGTTTCCTATAGGCTTGCTTCCTATACGTTTACTGATTTTAACACCCTTTCATGACATTAATAGGAGTCTTATACACATGATGTCTATATGCAACTTTGTTATTAATCCTATAAACGGTTTGCCTAATGACATTTGTATATGCAGAAATGCAAGAGCCTATAGACATGATCTCTATATATGTCATTACAGAACATGAATGTTAAATCCTACATACATGCTTTCTAGGTGATTTTGCAGTAAAGTTAAGCGTTAAAACCCATAGGCATGGTCTTTATGTGATTGAATCAGTATTAAAGACCCTATAGGCATGATTTCTAGTTTGATTAAAAAAAATCCTAACTCATGATTTCTAACCCTTGGCTACAAGAAAAGTAAAGACCCCTCCCAAACCCTTTTACTATACTCCCTGGGTTTCATATAAAATTATTACAACCCAGTGAATCAAACTGGAAATTAAAAGATACATCAAAAGCTAACAGCTAGATCCGACCAGCCTAATTCAACCTTAATGTCTAATAACATGCGATTGAGCCACTTCCGGGATCCAGATTTCTGAAGCCTTCTCTTTATCCAAGGTCTTTCAAAGTTCCAAGGAATCTCAGGGATTCCAGGTATTGCTTAAACGCAGGATACTATCAGAATTAGAATAGTGCAGTGTGGAAGAGACAGCTCTCATGCATCCAAGTTCAGAGGGAGCTCAGGGGTCCCAAAGCATGGCTTGCAAGAGAGGGGAAGAACTTACATCTAAGAGTAAGTGCAAAGTGAAAGGGGAATCGGGGAGCCATGACATGTGGTGGTCATACCTAGCCACAAAGAAGGCTGGCACACCCCTGACCACTTGTTTAGTTGAACAAGTTAGGAGTATACCTTTTGAAGGTCAAACCAAAGTCTAGATTGTTATTAGGACACTATCACACCCCAGTCTAGGGCTCAGACACATAAAAGGGGAAAAGGGAATGGGAATTGATTGAGTTTGGGATTCAAAGAATCCAGTTCAGGATCATAGACAGCAAATTGGAGTGTTGTTATGTCCTTAACCATAACTCACATACAAAGGGTAAAGGGTAAGGGGATTCATAAAGTATCAAATTCATGACAAACAACTGATTGCATACATAATTTAAATACTGAACTATAAAGGAAAGGGGAAACATGCGACAATATGCTTGAGACAAATGGGCAGAATTAAACACATTGTTGTTGAGGCATGTAAACTAACTGAGACATACCAGTAGAGAAGCAAAAGAGTGCAGAAGAAAGTAAACAAAGTCCACAGCAGTGCACGTATCAGAAATAGAGAGTTTAAGTGAGAGTGAATTGTGAACTCAGATTGTGTTCTGTGTTCATGTGTGTTCAAAAAGAAGGGAGGAGAGTGTTTATAGTGTGAAAGTTGTAAAAATTAGGTAAGAAAATAATCAAAATCTGATTTTCAATCAACCATATAAGACTCCCTTTAATTAATGGATTCAAATTCAAACGGGTAAAACAATTAAGGGAAGAGATTTTGAAAGAATATTTTCCTAGAAGTATAATAAAGGGTAAGTAAATAGAGGCTATTTAAGGAAACAAACCAGTAATACACAGTTTGAAAAAAAGAAGAAAAGGGAATCAATCAGTAAAACCAAAATCACATGCTTGCTCGAATGAATCAGGTTGAGAAAAAGGGTAAAGAAAGGTTCACTTAGGGAAAATCAAGAACAATCAAGTAAACACCATCAAAGGAATTCAAAATAAATTAGTAGTTGGCAAAAAATCTTTTGAAAGAAGAGTGTCATATATAAAGTACACAAACA